>JAGKTI010003235.1:13039-26415 GCA_018397915.1 Birgus latro
AGATTTTTCGTAGTAAATGGCTCAGATATAGCCGTTATTCATTCCATCACCATTACTGAGTCTTCCAACATTGTATATAATTTCAGTTGAAAAATTACCGGATGTAAGTGGATGACAGACACCTTAGCGCTTGTCCCTGCTCGACAGAGGAAAATAAACTGGGTGTCACTCAAGATATATAATTCCTGGGTTGTATTACTGCAGAGAAAAGGTTGTACATATTTTATTTTAAATCACTTCAGCCATAGGACCTTTTTTTTCGCTTGAGTTAGAGTGCCACCTTATGATATGCAACGCAGGGAGGATCGCATGTAGTGAAGATTGTCTCTAACCTTTCCAATTCTACATTTTCCTTATGCTGACGAAAATCGTATCGCGATAGCACACATGAAAAGTATGTCCTGGTAGACAAGAGCTTAAGCCTTTAATCGTGAGATTTCTCGCTGGTGAAGATTTTGGTTTCTATATACTGAGAACTGAGTATGCAGGTGTAACCACTTCAGCCCGAGGACCTGCTCTAATTTGTTTCATTCTTGCTGCTGCCAGAAGTCTTTATTCAGGTTAGGAGAGCGCCCTTGTACTGAATAGGTAGGTGAAGGTAATACTTAATTCATTCGGTTCGAAAAGCCTCTTTTGTGCCATTTGAAATAACGTGTAGAGTAAAATAAAAGAAAATATTGCAGTGATGGAATTGAAGGGATTGGAAGGAAGGGGCATGTCCACTATGGCGTCTGTGGTGGGATATAGGCCGGTGGTAAACACAATATTACCTTCCCCGTTCGCATATGTCGTCATCTGGGGCCACTTGCTTGCTGTGTTTTGTACTTGCTTTGTGTGGTGATGCCAGGAACCATGTTATTCCTTGATCTGAATAAACGCATTCAACGGTAGCCGGAACATAACTAAATTCCTTCTGCTGTCCATATCCTGGGAAACTAGTCAAACTGTTCCCCTCAGGATACAGAATACAGGTAAACCATCCAGGTCTTCCACGAGGAGAAAATTGAGATAGATGTTAGTAATGATGCTCTGCTATTAATCCCGGTAGGCTGTTGATTTTATACACATACATACATACATTCATACATACATAATATGTCTGTCTATCTATCTAACTATCTGTCTAACTATCTGTCTGTCTGTCCGTCAGTCTGCCTATCTATTTGTCTTTCTATCTGTCTGTCTCTGTCTCCCGCTTGTCTCTCTCTCTCTCTCTCTCTCTCTCTCTCTCTCTCTCTCTGTATGTATGTATACTATATACTGTATACACACACACACACACACACACGATTACAGCCATTCCCACGTACGGAAGGGACCTAAGGGCAGATGACCGGCCAACCTTCCTTGATGGCAAGCAGTGATGGAAAAGCGTCCAGTCACCTCTTGCCGACCACATCCATGCAAGGCCGCCACTCCCACTGGGGCGTTTCAAGCATTGTAACTCCAGGAGCCATTTTGGTATTCAAAAGATTTTTGTTTACTGTGTGTCTGCATCTGGGCATTGCCTGTACTGCCTGTCCTCAAGGCTCGGTAGTCCTCCTACGTACCATACACCTCCACATTTTACCATTGGGTGCTAATGTCTACCGTTAATATTGAATACATTGCTAGGGCTGTCTCATACAGGACTGGTGTACTGGTATTAGCGGGGGTATTTTTACGACATATTGGCTGGTCTTCTGGTAAATCAGTAAGTCTGTTTTAATGATATTCAAATCCGTAAACTGTTCCCTGCCCCAACCGGGATTCGAACCTGGGTTCATTAGGACTGCAGGTAACTGATTTGGCCCCCACCATAGTACTGGATAGACCTCTAACTTTATTTCCCATCCACTACCAGACATCTTTCCTAAACTACCAAGAAGGAAGCAAAAATGCCAATGTTTGCGTTGAAGCTGGTAATGTTGGTAGACAGGGATTGTGTTGTAGACTTTATTAATCGTCCGCGCCCCGGAGGGGCTCGGGAACGGGTATTGTTTTCACACGGTTTGTCTGTCTGTCTGTTTGTTTGTTCGTTTGTCTGTTTGTCTGTCTACTAATACCTTTACTCGAAAACTACTGGTGCGATTTTGACTAAAATGTAGGGATGATGGGCTGTGACCTTCTGATCACCTGATTATATTCTGGGCCAAATTGGGCCCAGGCTGTAGGCCCCCCAGATGTAAAATGTCGAAATCGTTTATTCGCCACAACTCCTTTCAAATTCGTCATACCGACATGAAACCAAAACCTAAAGGTGCATCCGTCAAATCAGCATCCGATAACATGCCTCAGTACATCAAGGGGGGGGAGGTCACCCCCCCGTTAGCTCTAGGAGGGGTCAGTATCAGGTGGGTCGGGCCTATAATTTCAAATAAGAATAAAATCGTCACGTTTCACTCGATTTACTCCAAATCTGATATGTGACATCTTAGACTAGATATCCTGTTGCATTTATACTTCAACGCTAAAATGATTGCCGAGGACAGGTTTGCTGTGCCTTGGCACCGTTTCTTGTTACACATTTGTTGGTGCGCTAGCAGACAGGTTTTCTTTCTCCCTCACCTTCCTCACCAGTTCAAACATTGTCAAGTGCTGTAGCGTTCTTTTCTGGCTTCATGGTTGACGATCCAAGGATTTTTTTTTCTTCTAGATCTTAGTGTAGATATTTACTTGGTTACCGTGTATGTGCAATGGTCAAGTGATTTGTGGAGGAGGAATAGGAGTAGGGGGAGGAGGAGGAGAATGCTTAAATTAGAAGAAGAAGAAGATCAGAAAAAAAGAAGAAGGAAAAGAAGAAGAAGGAGGAGAAGAAGAAGAAGGCTAAGATTAGAAGAAGAAAGCTAAGATTAGAGAAGGAGAAGAAGAAGAAGCAGAAGTAGAAGAAGAAGAAGAAGGCTAAGATTAGAAGAAGAAGAAGAAAGCTAAAATTAGAGAAGAAGGAGAAGAAGAAGGCTAAGATTAGAGAAGAAGAGGAAGAGGAAGATAAAGAAAAAAGTCTGATATTTGCGTTTGGACTCACGAGGGTTATGAAAGTTGCTAATTTACATTTTCGCTTCTTGGCAGTCTCCACTCAGAATGCAGCACGCAGCAGTTACCCATACTGTACATCCAAGTCCCTAGTTCTACATCTAGGTGAACAGGGGCAGTCGGGAAACAGGCTTTGTCCAAGAGTCTGACCGGTCCGAGAATCAAACTTGGATTCATCTTGCTGGGGACTGGATGTGCTATCCAATGCACCACCGCCTTCCTTAACCAATGCACCAACGTCTCCCTTAACCACCGTCACCCTTAACCACCGTCACCCTTAACCAATGTACCACCGTCACCTTTAACCAGTGTACACCTTCGTCATTAATGTAAACAAGGGAGCTCTGAAGTGGGCTACTCGTGTGTGTGTGTCCATATGCTCAGAATGCCTTGCGTAGCTCTGAGGTGTGCTTTCACGAGAATTAAAGTAAAATAAAGAAGTAGCACCCAGAGCATGCAGTACCCACGCCTTGATGTAAGGATTTAACATTTCACTCAGCCCTATGACCTTGACCTTTGACATCTTGTTCTCAGTATCGAATTTCTTCATCGTTGCCTAATCTTCGCTTCTCCCAGGTGTGGTCCAGGTGGGATCAAAACTGATCTATAGGGTTGAATCTCTCACCGTTCCCTGTGATCTAGACCTTTCACTGAGAGCTCCTTCAATCGAATCGTTTCAGTCTTCATTTGCCCCTCAGCCCATCCACCAAGTTTGGTTGAAATGGAATCAGAGCTGTTTGAGTTGACATTGTCATGTTACCCTTTGACCTTCGACCTATTGTTCTCAAAAGCAGTAGGTCATCCCCTGGAAAGACCTTCAACTCGTCCACTAAATTTGGTCCAAATCGCGAGAGAGAGAGAGACCGAGCAAAACCGTACTGCTTTCGTGCTGTCACTCACCTGGGTGTAACTTTTTTTTTATAACAGAATAGAGGAAGGAAAAATAAATGAATAAAAAAAATAATCCATACACCAGATTAATGGTGTCCTCCATTCATAAAATATATGTAACAGTTGGACTTGAACAGCTGTAGGTGTTCTCGACTTCTGGCCAAAAAACCTTCGATGACTCCACAGCTAGTGTGAAGTTAAAATGAAGAAAGTTCAGAGGTTTTTGACTTTCACCTCACTAAGGTTTTGAGCTGGGCTTCCAGCTTGTAAATAAGCCTCGTTTCGTGTTTCCGTGCTCCTAACAGATTTTTACGATAATTTTTTTTATTTATTTACGTGATTTTCGAGCAACAGAGCCCTACGCATTGATTTTACCATTGTAGTGATACCGCTCCGAACCGCAAGTGAAAGTCATTTGCACACTCGAGGTGGGTGGTATCGCTACAGTGGCAAAATCAGTTCGTACTCCCCTCTTGTACTGTATTGTAGCGGCCGGCTGACACTCGCCTGTTTGTTTGTATCCTTCAAGGGCAAACTCACTCTTCCTCACTAAGTCAAAAAATCCTCAAGAGGGTTAGGGCATAATTATTATTTTGTTTGGGTTACCATACTAATTATTAAGTGATAGGTATCCTTGATCATTATTTTATAAGCTGCCTATGATGGAGAAAGGTCATATTACTCCAGAATTCAAGCAGTGTGAACCTTCGACACTTAGTCCATAATTAGCGAACGTTAGTACCTTCAGTCCGACGACACCTTTTTGCTTTTTATTCTTGCTACCTTCGGATGATTTTGCTCCAGTTATAAAAGATACAAGTCGAGAGTGAGGGGAGTGGCAATAATTTGTGTGAGAGGAGCATGTGGAGTTACACAGTAAGACAGACACCTATACAAATGAGAAAATGATGGATCTTTGTGGTATTGATGCGGAGTGCTGGCGAGCATTAGAAGTAACTTAGCATGATTTGGTCCTGTAGAAAGAATAGAGAATGAGAGATTGATTAGGAAAGTGTATGTGAAAGGTGGAGAGGGGAGGGCAAGGGGGAGACCGAGGATGAGCTGGATGGATAGGGTAGGGAGGTATTTGAGCCAGGGAGTGTGAGTTAGAGGAAGGAAAGCCTACTGACAGAGGACAAGAATGTCATGGAGGTGATTCGTTTGTTGCCTTTCCTTCCCGGATTAGGTCGTCTGGCTATATATCGCTGAATCAATCGATAGATAGGAAAAAAACACTCCTGCTGAAAAGGTTAATGTACGTTTAACTAACCCTTCACCTCAAAAAATCTCTGGAGCTGATTTTGTAGTTGTCTCTTAGTAGCTAAGATTAAAAGATGTCTTTGTAATGAAAGGGTTAATGTCTCAGTAATGTGTGTGTGTGTGTGTGTGTGTGTGTGTTTCTCAGGAGGAAATTAAATCCCAGGAAGATCACAGACTGGTGCTGAAAATCAGTATACAGCGGCATTGTTCAGGGTACTTTACTACGAAAATTGGCCAGTTGTCAGAGCCTTCATGTTGTAATTTATCATTATGAGGCTTTTTTGTGTATTATTCACATGCCTGTTTCTTACCAAACTGTCACTAGTGCTATGATCTTAAGCCACTTTTGTTCTTTTCAGTCCGAGGACGTACATTTCATACTGATTTTGCTTTCGGCATTCTAGTTATGTTGGGATAACTCTCGTCGTACTGAAGGAACTCATCAAGGCTTTATCTGACCCATTCTAGTTGAAAGGTGTGTCTTAAGCAAAATAAAATTGTCAGGAGATGGCCAGAATGAATTACAGACGACATCGGTGTGAACGGTCTAACTTTCTTGAGTAGTTTCACTTGCGTCAACTGGTGTCCATCATACCACCTGCTGTTACCCTCGTTTGTAAGAGGTTCGATATACACACCAGCTATACTCTTCACTTTCATCCATCTAACTTATTGTGGCCCAGATTTTCGTCCCTTTGCATCTTATTTCTCCGCAACTAAGGGGCAAAAAAGACAATGTAACGGTTCTACACAATTTCCAAATCACTTCTTCGTGATCAGCATCGTATTCACGTGTTAATCTGTGTTTACAATTCAATGTTGAGGATGGAGATTGAGCTGCAATAAGAGATTAATACTAGAATATAGTTTCTGTGAAGAAGTGCTGTGGAAAGAATGTAGAACTTCACTTTTGTTGAATTCTGAAACTGAGCTACAGGAAATAGGTTGAGAATGAACGAAAATCTCCGCCAAGTCAGAGTGAATGAACTATAGCTATCAGGATTGCCTTTAGGTTCTGTAATAAGGAACTGGTGTTTCGGCCGAGTACATTATACGAGTAATGTCTTGAGTGAGTGACATCTTTTACGGGTATTTTCTTCCTACATTCAGCCGATTATATTTCAACATAAGATGCCTCTCATGGAAGGGGTAAATGAAGGCTGTACATGTCTAACCCTACCAGTTCGAAACCGTTTTCCCCAAGATGAGTGAAATCTTTGACGGGAATAAGTATAAAGTAAAAAAAGATGTCATCAGATTCAAGATTTTACATGTTAGTGTGGCTCCAGGCTTATGTAGGACGTGAACCCGGTGGCCTGCCGGCTGTTGTCCTTTTTCTGCAGGCCACCATCCTCCTCTCAGGAATTACGGGGAAGCTGAGAAGCATTCGTGGCCGCCCGGTAGTAACAGTGCTACTTCGTGAAGGCATCCCTCTACAGCACCTATTTTTTTTTTCCCCCCTCAGTACCGATATAGTTGTAAATCATGGCTGTGCGGCTGTCGGTACGTTTTTCTATTACAGTGTTCTGATATTCTAGCCAGAGTTAGAACAAGCCAGGTTCATAGCCTGCAAGAGCCTTCATACTAGGTATTAAGGAAACTACGTTATTCTCTCTCTCTCTCTCTCTCTCTCTCTCTCTCTCTCTCTCTCATTACTACCATGTTTCTGTAGGTGGAGTTCGTCAGTGGAAAATGGTTGACGTATTATGCCAGCCTCTTTTTCTTCACTTCACCCCGAATTCGTATTTTTCAGTTTACTCAGGCAATCACCAGACGGTTTTATTTATCATGAGGGAAATCTTTTGCTGTGAAAGGGTTATTGAGGGCTGTACAGTACATAACCTACCCAGTCCGAAAAGAAGTAATCTTCAGCTGAATAAAATCGTCTGGAGATAGCAAGAACAGATTAAATAGTACGTCATTGGGCTAAGTGGAGAAACTTCAAACATTATGCGTTGTATAGGCTGTAATTAAGAGGCGCTGACGGTAATCTGACATTTGTATCAGTATCAGTTTAATTGACACCTTTGTTTGTGTTCAGTGTTGTTGCTGTACCGTAAGTTTTGAGGTCCAGTAGCCATCGCAGTAGCCTGTTGATAAGTTTTGGACATAACTCTTCTGGTAGAAAAACTGCACTCGGTGAGAAGCTAAAATATAGATAGTGATTCACTTCAGCATTGAGTTCCGATGTCGTACTTTATGCTGTATTCTTGCTACCCTTAGATGCCTATATATAGCTTGGAAGAAGCTTTTTGAATTGGAAAGTTTAGATAAGCCTTTATTAACATCTTCAGTATAGTACAGCACTCCTAAATTGAATGAAATCATGTGTAAGTTGCAGGAATAGAATAAAGAATTCGTCATAAGACTGAATTATTTAACCACTGTTGGCCCAAAGAAAACCTGCTCAGATAATAGGGTATTATCCCAAGGGCGTATCTAGTATTGTAGAATGGGTGGAGCGGGTGGGGGGGGGGGGATTCGAGAACGTTGAGAAGGAAAGAGAGGATGGATGGCTGTGAAGTGAGTTATGATTCGGCAGGGATGTTCTTGATAAAATGTGGCGTGGGAACGTATGTTCGTAAATATTTTTTATTAGTTTGTATGTTGCGTTTGTTGAGAAGGAGTGAGTGGAGGTTTCCAGGAAAAAGAAAACGTTTAGTGCCTTTGTGGTCATCTGTTTATTTGGAAGATTTCTACCCACTTATGGAAAAGTTCACCGAGAAGATAAGATAGTTTCAGGTCAACTTAGCTCATCGGCCTAAGGGCCTCTCCACGCTGGGGCCAGAATCGGACATATACTGACGCAATGTGTCCGATCGTGTTGGTCGGAATAAAAAAATTAAAGAACACCCCATTTCATTGGGCCTCGTTTTGGACGAACCATTCCTCACTGGCACCTACTGAACATCATGTCTGGGAGTGAGAAGAGGTTTGTCAAAACGTAGCCCAGTGAAACGTGTTGTACCTTGAAGTTCCATCTCGAGCTGCTATCCGACAGTCAGCGTCGGAATATTTCCATTTCTTGTGACGGTATGAACACATTCTTAGATGAAGTCAGGCCAAAGATGTGTTTCAGTATGCAGTATTTCCACTTGTGAATATAATTCTTTCAGTAAAGTAATTCACGGCACTCTGAAATGAAGACAAAGAATGTTTATTGTATATCTTCCAAATTCAGATGGCTGGTGTATGTGGTACTTCTTGAAATAATCTGTAAGGTAATCCACAAGAAAACTGTGTATTATGTTGACTGTTATTATATTTTACGTTTTATTTATAGGTTTGTCTATTTTCACTATACGGGGAAAGTTATTAGAACGACGGTGGTGTTAATCCCTTCACAACGATGACGTGTTTTTAGTTGATCTATGCTACTACCAGAAGATTTTATTCAACAAAAAAAGTCACCGTAGTGAGGGTGTTAGCTCCTTCAGTCCAGTGGCCCATTCTGTTGGTTTATTCATGCTGCCTCAAGATTATTATTCATTCTTTCGGAGATTTTTTTTTTTTTTAATCAAAGGGTCAGTCACATTTCAAAAAGTTCCCGAAACTGAATCAAATCGCCTGTAGGTAGCAAGAATAAATGATAAATAAACATCATGGCATTGAAAGTTTTAATGGGTATATGTGTGTTAACTTCATTCCAGCAGCACCCAAAGGAACAGCGGCCTCCCCGCCGTGTAGTAGGCCTAAGTGGTGGATAACTCGTATGCCTGGTAAGGTGACGTCCACTATGCGTGTTACCTTTGGCATACACACTGTACCAAGCTTGTCACTCCCTTTGCCGAGTACATGTATAGTTTTGGGTCGCATCCACACCAAACGCGTGCTGGCGCGGATGGTTCTGGGTGGGAGTCTGCAACACTGTAACCCATAGAAGTTTTGGCCTGCACTCGCCCACATTCGATGGGATTACAATGATGCAAAACTCTTGCCCCCATCAGCAGGCCTATGTTGTTGGGCGCGGCCTAAAACCGTTGAAATAGGTGACGTATTCTCTTCTGTTAATGGACGATTTTATTCAACTTACGATTACAGTTTTGTAGAGAAGAGGTCTGTATAAGTTATACCTAACCCGCAGCATGAAAAGTCTTTCCATACATCTGTCGATAGCCAGATGCCTAAACCCCAGAGGGAGTGGCCACGAACAGAGCATATCCACATCGCTCTGTACGCCATCAGCCTGCCCTTCATCCACCTTATGTTATTTTCATTCACCTACCTCTCCACTCCGTCCCTTTAACTTATCTTTGGTCACCCCCTCTCCTTCCACCTAACTCATATAAACTCTCTTCCGTAATCATATCACTCTCTATTCGCTCCACATGGCCAGTACATCTCAGGAAGCTCCTCCTAACACTCAAGTCTATATACATCACTGCCACAGTGTTCCCAGAGTTAATCATTTGTTTGTCTGCATCTCCACGTCTCTCCACAAGCTCGTCTCATTTCCACACCTCCTGCCAAGTAAGTCCAAGCTTGACTTCGGTAAGTTAGTATGGGGATCACAAAAACTGTTTTGCAACAGTTTCTTTGTCTTCATATTCATCCTCCTCTTTCTTTTCACCACTCAGTGGATCGGCAACAAGTCTTCCCTTTCTTGCTCTTTATCATCATAACTCCCATCCTTGTTTATCACACTGCAAAGATATTTGCAGATACTCACGTCTTTCATTTACTGACCATTCAGTCTCACTCCATGACTTCATTCCTCTCATAAAATCATAACTTAACTCTGTGCTACAGTCACTCCCGATTCCATTTCGTGGACACACTTCCAAACTACTTTTCAGCTACCACACATCTTCTCATCTTCACAGTATCATCAGCACAGAACAGAGTACTGTTCACAGTATTGTTCACAGAACAGTAACGTCGGCAAACAATTTCCAAACTCTGCTTTCTGTCAGCAGCGACATTTCAATATCCTGCGCTCTATCTCGTTTGTTATGATTATAACATTCAAATGTGTAGCCTACTGAGCGACCACAGAAACATGAAACATCCATAATCCAATCCAATATTTAGATAAAAGATTGTACTTTATTCATTTTCCATGTGCACTGCCTCCCTTCCATCCTCACAGGTACTCTTAACAGCACCAGTCGAGCAGGGCAGTACTCCCAAGGTGGATGGAAGGCTGATGACAGGGAGAGCTGGAGCTCCCGTTTCATCAGCCCTCAGGACTTGTTCCGGACCATCCCTCTTTGCTGAACTTTTTCAGTGTCTCAGTAACACAGAGAGTAGACCAGCATGCTCTCCAATACAAGTTTCTCTAACTGTCAATACCAAACTATATGCACACTACACACTACACTTCCTTTTCAAAATTTGTAAAAAAGAAAATGGCGCACGTAAATCATGCCTCGGAGTCCCCAGGGGGGGGGACCATAAATGCCCCCACCATCTGCCCCACTCCCAGTGACGACTCACAGAGCTGCCTGGAACCACCATCTGACTCACTCCTTCATTTCTGTAACATTCGCGGCCTTTCCTCTAACTTTCGCTCCATTGAACACCACCTCTTGTCCTCTAAACCTCACCTCTTTCTCTTTGAGACTCATCTGTCTGAGGCAACTGACAGCAAACCCTTTTCTGTATCCTCCTACTTTCTCTATTCTCATTTCAAAGCCAAAGGTGGCTGTTGCGTATATGTACGCAACGATCTATCTTGCTCTCGTGTTCCTGAACTTGATTCTTCTGAATTCTCTACTCTCTGGCTACGGCTCTCCTGTCATTCTCTGACTAAATATTTCTGTGCTGTTTACTTATCTCCTAATTCTACTGACTCTGAAAAATTCTTTGACTGTCTTACTTCTATGATGAAACACATTCTATCCGTTTCTCCTTTCTCTGAAATCTCCATTCTAGGAGATTTCAATGTTCACCACCACCTTTGGCTCTCCTCTCCTTTCACTGATCCACCTGGTGAACAAGCCTACATCTTTTCTTTCCTTAATGACCTAGAGCAGCTTGTACAGCACCCTACCCGTATCCCTGACTGCCTTGGAGAGAGTTCCAACATACTTGACCTTTTCCTAACAACTAATCCTTCTGCTTACAATGTTAATCTTTTCTCTCTGTTGGGGTCCTCCAATCGTAACCATATTACCTTAACCTGTCCTATCCCTCCAGTATGGCCTGTGGACCCTCCAAAGAAACGCTGTCTGTGGCACTTTGGAGCTGCAGATTGGGAGGCCCTCAGGCAGTACTTCTTTGGTTTTCCCTGGTATGATTATTGCTTCCGTGGCCGTGAGCCATCTGAGTGTGCCTTGCGCATTACGGAGGTTATTCTCTTGGGCATGGAAGCATACATTCCTTTCTCATATCCTCTGACTAATGCAAGAAAGCCTTGGTTTAATCACGCTTGTTCTAATGCTGTCCGCAACAAGGAGAGGGTCTATAAAAGGTACCGGAGCCAACCTACCCCTGAATCACATCTTTTTTATATTTCTTCCCGGAATCATGCTAAGTCTGTTCTTCGCTCTGCCACAAATAATTTCATCCGTGCTAAATGTCCTCAACTCTCGAACTCGAATTCTTCTCGCTTCTTCTGGCACCTAGCCAAAAACCTTTCTAACATCTTTACCTCATCATCCTTCCCTCCTCTTTTCTACTCTGATGGCTGTGTAGCTATTTCTTCTACTGATAAAGCAGATCTATTTGCTCAGACTTTCTCCTCCAATTCCATCTTAGACAATTCCGGTGCTGTTCCTCCATCACTTCCCCCCTCTGACTTCCTCATGACTGACATTAAAATTTCTTCACCTGATGTATTTTCTGCCATCACTGGCCTCAATACTAACAAGGCATATGGGCCTGATGGAGTTCCTCCTGTTGTCCTCAAAAACTGTGCTTTTGTGCTTACACCCTGCCTAGGTAAACTCTTTCGCCTTTGTCTTCTTGCTGGAAGTTTGATCTCGTTCAGCCAGTCCCAAAGAAGGGTGACCATTCCCAACCCTTTAACTATTGTCCAATTGCTTTAACATCCTGTGTCTCAAAAGTTTTCGAGTCAATTAACAGAAAAATCTTAAAGCATCTTTCCTGTCACAACCTTCTTTCTGATCGTCAGTATGGGTTCCGTCAAGGATGCTCCACTGGCGATCTTCTCACCTACCTTTCAGACTCCTGGTCATCCTCCTTTCGGGTCTTTGGCGAAAGCTTTGCCATAGCACTTGACATCTCAAAGGCTTTCGATCGAGTCTGGCATAAATCTTTAATTTCCAAACTGCCCTCCTACGGTTTCTATGCTTCTATCTGTGCCTTCATCTCCAGCTTCCTTTCTGGTCGTTCTGTAGCTGCTGTTGTAGGCGGCCATCGTTCTTCTCCTAGACGTATCAATAGTGGTGTTCCTCAGGGCTCTGTCCTATCACCAACTATCTTCCTTTTATTCATCAATGACCTTCTAAGCTGTATATTTAACCCTATCCACTCATATGCTGATGCTTCCACCCTTCACCTTTCCATTTGGTTTCCGCAACGTCCATCTCAGCAGTTACTTCAACAAAAAAGGGATGAGGCTATGGCACACCTAATGTCTGACTTGGCTTGTATCTCTGATTGGGGTAAAAATAATCTTGTTATTTTTAATGCATCAAAGACTCAGTTATTACACTTATCAGCCCAACAAAATCTTCCACAGGATTACCCACTAATGTTTAAAGATGTCCAGCTCACTCCTGCATCATCCTTGAACATGCTTGGGGTTTCATTCTCCCGGGATTCGTCTTGGAAAGAACATATTACATCTCTTGTGAAATCTGCTTCCAAGAGATTAGCTGTGCTAAGCCGACTCTGAACTTTCTTTACCCCTGCACAGTTGTTGACCTTGTACACGGGTTGTATTCGCCCATGTATGGAGTACAACTCTCATGTGTGAGGAGGCTCCCCACATGCAGCTCTTCTCAATAGGGTGGAGTCAAAGGCTTTTTGTCTCATTATCTCTTCTCCTCTTACTGATTCCCTTCAACCTTTGTCTCTTCGCCTCACTGTTGCATCTTATCTCTCTTCCATCGCTACTTCAATGGTCACTGTTCCTCTGAACTGTCTGCTTGCATCCCTCCACCTCTACAACGGGCACGTAGTACCCGTCTAGCAACAAACTCTCATCCCTTTTCTGTCCAACTCTTTAATGCAAGAGTTAACCGTTACTCCCAGTCCTTCATTTATGCAACTGGTCAGCTCTGGAACTGTCTTCCTCTGTCTGTATT
>JAGKTI010003235.1:36093-49530 GCA_018397915.1 Birgus latro
ACACACACACACACACACGATTCCATTCTTATAGCTGACTTTTCATTTAGCCGATGATGACAACACCAGATGACAACACCTACGCCGTGTTAACCTCTTCGCTACAGTGACATGCTGTTTGTATTTAGCTTGTTACCTTTGAGCTATTTCATTCATCTTATCAGAGGGTTTTCCAGCTAGTTACTGTACATGGAATATACAGTAACTCGTTGACTGCAAGGGCAACCTCCTACACTGAATACAGTTGTCTGGTACTGTACCAGCAAGAATATGATATAATTGAAGTCCTTGAGGTGAATGGGTTAACTATACTCCATTTCACCAAGTCTTGCACCATCATTGATATCGTCAACGCCTGTACTGTTCATGTAAATCATTTGCACTAGATAAACCTCTATTTATTACCTTGAGAACCAATATATAAAGACAGTACAAAAAGGTATACCCAGTACTGAGGACCTTTAGCAATCCTACAGGTGTTGAGGGCATCATTGATGGTGCCAGACTCAATGAAATGGACTTGTATTCTTGCTGCTACTGGACGATTTTGTTCAGACTGGGAGGCTCAGTATGACCTTCATTCACCCCGTCAATACAAAAGATCCCTCCTAAACCGATTCCAGTTACGTAGAGGCAGCTAGAATAGAATGGAAATATGTCATTCAATTTAAGGTCGTATTCTGGGTTGAAGTGGAGTTTTCATAACCCCTTTTCCTTAACGATTTAACCTTCAAATTATACCTAAGTTTCCTCTTGTACGTTATGATACAAACTGTGATGATATTAAACCGGTATGAATAACACACAAGAGAAAGTTAAATTGTAGTATAAAATAAATCATTAAGGAAGAGGTGTAATGAACCTCCTGCGCCATCTAGAATAGAGCCAAGACGACGTACTTTGTATTTTGTTCTAGATATTCACCTGACGATTTTATTTTTCTTTGGAACTGGAATTATTGGATATAACCTTCACTAGCTCCTTCTCTACAAAAACCCTAAGTTAACTGAAATCGTCTGGAATTGGCCCCGGTATAACTAAAAGAATACGTCATTGCGCTGAATGTGGTAAAGTCGATGTTTTCTCTGGCTGTGGACATTCCTCTACTGCCATGTTTCAACTGGAATGGAATGTTAAGCCATTACATTATCTTTTTCCCTCGGTGTTATTTATATATATATACATTATGTGTTTCCCACTCAGGTCGTTGTGATCCTAACCACTGTCACTTGGGTCGGGGGTGGGGGATTGGCCAAATTAAAACTCTAAAATCTCGTTATTTTGATGTAAATGAAGTAAAGCATCTTAGAGCCTTATTATTAAAACTGAGATTCTGAAACTTTAGATAAGCCACAGTTTTTGATGATAATTTTTGAAACACATGATTATCAAAAACAAGGAGCTTGCTTACACTTCCACGCTCTAGTTACAGTAATATGGCCATTGACCTGTTTGGCCTGGTTACAGTATCAGGGTTTCATTATTGCTACCATCAGGAAATTTAATTCAACTTTGGGGAAAATTGTTGCAGCGTAAGAGTAAGAAACAGTCTCTGTTAAATTCCTCCATTTGAACTGTCTCCTCAAAGTTAAATTTGATCATCAGCTGGTAGCAAGAATACAATGAAAATAATGTCCCTAGGCTGAAGAAGTGAAATTGATTGCATATTAGTGGAAGTTACTCATTAATGATTGCTGTATCTCGTCTTTGGAAATATCCTATAGCAGTTATCCTTGGCACCGCTGTCATGTATGCCATAGATATCCCCAGCTTATAATTTCTGACACTTATTAATATATGGATGTTACTCTAATTGTGAAACCTCTCTGGAATTATGTCAGTCAAAATTTTGTAATCATGCTCAGTGTGATGTGTGCTCTTCAGTCTATTATTATTATTATTATTATTATTGTTATTATTATTTTTCGTACACAGTGATCAAAATAGTAAAGCAAGTTAAGGGAGCCACTTGTTACTGTCATATAACTTGCATACCGGGGGCACTACATTTACATTAGGGGCAGGAGGGGTCAGTGCTCCTATGATCACCTGTACTAGGTGATTTACATTGCATAATCTGCTTTCAGTAGGGGTATTTTTAAAAATTATCTGGAGTCCATTCAGGTACAGTACTCGTGTTTTAAGTAGCAGAACAGTAGCAGCTTGTTTGGCTCGCATTGTCCTGAGTTTATAGTAGTATTTTGAGACAGCCACCAGGCTATTTTATGGAAGATAGGAAAGACCCATCCTACTGAAGGGATTAAATGTCTCTCCTAAGATTAATAAAATAACCTGGTGTTATTAAGAATAGAATATTAAAGGTATTATTGTAGAGAGGGGGTGAAAAGGATTTTTTTTTTTTTTAATTTTGCCGTCAGTACCTCGTATGCTTTGATAGCTGCTAACTTCCTTACATGACGACCTTGGTCCGTTTGCTCGTTGGTTAAAGAACCTCCCTAGCACCTCTTCCTTAACGATTTATTGATGGATACGGCTGGTTAATATCAGTTTGTATGTTATTCATGCTGAGTATGGTGGTATTTGAATGACTTAAACGATAAAAGATGTTAGTAAGGAGTAATAAGTCAATAAATCGACTAGGAGGATGCGTTAGGGAGTTTCCTTAACCGACGAGAATACGGGTCCATGTCTGATTACTCGGAGTCATATTCTACTCAGCCTAGGAGGTTTTCTAGCGCCGCTTCCCCAGCGATATATCCCGCATATAGCATCCTACTGTTCCCTTGTGTGTTAACTCGTATTTTCATATTGGCAAGTTAAGATAAATTACACACAGGAGAATATTAACCACTTCACTATGATGACGTAGCTCAGTTTGTTCTTGTTACTTTCGAATTACTTTACTCAGCAATGGAGAGATATTTTAAGGTAGAGGATGTTAGATGTATTCATCTTTAACCCCTTCAGTAAGGAAGGCCTTTCCTAAGATGAATATAATTTTCCTGAAGCAGCAAGAATAAACTAAAGGAAAATGTCATCTGTTGTGCAGAAATAAATTGATAAGGAAGTGGTGTTAGGGAACCTCTTTAGTTGACAATGGTATGGCCGTAGCCCCCTATAGTTAGTTGTTGTATCTCCTGCTGTCTTCTGAACTACGCAAAGGCTTTTCCCTCCCAGCACCAGTTCTGCCCGGTTTAACTCCCTCAGTCAAATTATATAATCTGTATTTCATTCTTGCTATCGCCAGATGATTTTGTTCCCTTCAGGATGGACTTTTCGAAATCAGTGGCGTTATAATATTATGTTCTTCAGTCACTCATAAGCCACGTCAAATAATCTGTTTGGTAGCAAGAATGAAGTACTGTATAGATTGGTGTCATCAGAGTGAACGCGTATAAAGGAACTGCAGCATAGAAAAAAATAAGTCTGTTGACAAAATTAGGGTCTGCAGGTTCTGAATCAAGTTTGACAATATATGTGGATGTATTTTTTAAGCAAATCTATTAATTCCTTCAGGCAGAGTACGTCATTTTATATGTTTTCTTTGTCGCCTACAAACTACATTTTTTTTCGTTCAGTTTTGAGGAAATTTCTTGTAGTAGAGAAGTTTATATGTGACCCCTCCAAGTCGATAAGTCCCCCCTAAGTCTATTAAAACAGTCTGTTATCAGCAGTAAACTATGCACTTAATGACGTACTCGAGTTGAGAGGGTCACCGTTGTTTACATTATAAGCGGAATTGGACTTTGTGGACAAGATCGGCTGATGTGAAATGATGATCGTGTAGTCACCAGATTTTTTTGTTGGGGTTATCCACTACACTCCGGTGACGTATTTTATATGATATTCTAACTACCTTCAGACGATTTCATTCACTTAGGTTATCAGAGACTTTTGGAACAGGAGGGGCCAAATACAACCATTATTTACCCCTTCAGGACAAGCGGTCTCTGCCAAGGTGAATTGAATCGAAAGTAGGTGGTAAGAACAGGCTGAGAATTACGTCACCGGATTCAGAGGTTAAGTAATATAGATCAGAGTAGTTGTCGTAGATTTAAGTCTTTGAAAAGGTGGTGGAGGGATGTGGGTAAGTATTGTGCTGTATGTGTCTATATGGATGTATATGTTACCGTCGTATTATTAAAACCAAGAGTGCAGAAAGGAGAGCAAGACAGTATTTTTTTTTTCCCCTGCAGTTTCTGAAATACATGATGAACATGAAAAGTGTGTGGCCTAGAACACTGCTGTCTGCAGTGTGTAATGTGGGATGTACTCTGTACGAGTAATTATCAATAAATAACTGGGAACTTGCTTGTACACTGGAGCACTCAGTTTTAATAATAGGGCCGATAATAATCCACGTCTCTGCACTGTTTTTTCAAGCACGTATTTCACTATGTTCGTCTGTTTGTTAAAAAGTTCACTGCTAAGACAGTTTGTGAATCTTATATGCATTGTCATTCTTGTAGTCAGATGTGTAAAGTTTGTGAATCTTGTAAGCATTGTGATTCATGTACACATATGTGCTGTCATACCACCAAGTGCAGATTTAATTATTAATATCTAATATTCCCCCCAATTACCCATTGGCCATAACTAATATTGAATGATTTTGGTTATGACTGTATTGTTGATCTTCCATGCATTCCCAAACAGGATTCAAGACGGCGCTTAATTCTGGTAAGAGTGAATTCTCTCCCTTCTCCCCCTCCATTTTTAGATAACTTTTAACATCCTCCCTGCAAGTCTTCTCACCACCTCAGTTAATGCCTTCACTATAACGTCTTTAACCCCATCAGTCCGGTGGTGCATTGTATTCTTGCTACTTTCAGACGATGTTATTCAGACTTTTCAACTTCAGGTCCCTTCCGGTACTGTGGCGATCTCTTAAACTGAATAGGGTGGTCTGGAAATAGCAAGAATAAAAAAAAAAATCACCATATTGAATGGATTAATTTGTTTATCGTTGCTATAGCCAGACGATTTTATGTCGCTTCGGAAACCCGCTCTTTTTTAGGAGGGTTGCTGAAGTCTATTACACACTAGTACAGTTTAAAAAGTCTCTCCAAAGCTGAATAAAATCATCTGGTCGTAGCAAGAACTGAATGAAAAATGACATAATCCTGCTGAAGGGGTTGCCTTTTATTTTAAACCCTCCCTTTATTCCATCTCAGTTGCCTGATTTTATGGTTGATTCTGCTAATAAAGTTCCCATCGTTATTTTCTCCATAATATTCCACTGAAATGAGAATTCCATATCCCCGAGCATGACATTTTTTTCCTATAACCTGTACTGAAGACACAGTACAATTTTAAAAATAACTATGATGGCCGCCAACAAGACGCTTTTGTTCGTGTGCGTTCTTAATATGTAACCATGGCGATTGCGTAATTTTCATTTTGTTTTTGCCAACTCCGTTTGATTTTATTAGGCTTTGTAGAGACCTTTCGAAGTGGAGAGGTTATTACTCTTATTTACTCCGTCACTACAAGAGGTCTCTCTAAAGCCAAGTAAAGTCGACTGGAGGTAGCAAGAGTGAAATAGGAAGTACGTGATTGGAGAGAAGTGGTTCATTCAGTTACACCACACTGACGTGGATACACTCCATACGTTGGAAGAGTTGAGGGTCAGTATTCTCGTCGGTAAAGGAAACTCTCTAATGCCTTTTCCGGAACGTTTTATTTTGTGTGATACATCTTACTGTCCTCCACTGTTACACAAATGCTTCCAGTATCGCCATGCTCTGCATGAATATCGTACAAAAAGATATTAACAAGGTATATCCAACAGTAAATTGATGAGGCTTCCTTAACCAGTGAGAATACCATCCATACTCTCTTACGGAAGTTGGTTCCCTGAAATGTAACAGTTTCGGTTCGACTTCGACGCTCTTGAGGTCGGGTAGAAACTCTTATATTTTTTCATTAAACACAATTTCCGTATTAGAGTAAGTCTTCCATCTGAAGAATTTACAGCACCGTGAAGTCAAGACATTCCGTACAGTATTTCCATATTTCTCCGCACACTCACTGGCATGAAATCTGTGTTCTTTTATGCTTTTATGGCTTTTGAGTAGTAAATGTAGTAGGTTGGCCTGCTGTGTATTTACTGTGTGTTGTTATCCTGTGTGTTTTGTGGCTTGCGTTTGAGAGATGTTTTATCCGTATTCAGCTTCTGTCTTTGCAGTTTAGTTTAAAGGCTGTCCTTCATTAATGTATGTTTGTGGCTTTGTTTTTGTTGTGTACTATAGTGTTATTTATAAAGGTTAGATGTAAGTACATAATTTTCAGTCATTTGTTGACAGATCTGCACTCATGACTGTCTACTATGGCTAAATGAAAGGTGGAGTTCCAAACTGAGGTTAGGGTTTTTATTGTTACTTCACTACGGCGACACATTTTTAGTTATTTTCTACTACTGTATATCTAGGCGATCATTTTTATTCAGCTTAAATAATTCGGAATGGAAGGGTTAAATTTAGACTCAGCTCTCTCACTGTTTGCTTTGAAGATCACTGATAGAGGTCTGACAGTAATGTAAAAAATGTCATCATATTGAAGGAGCTAAACACATTCGCTGAATAAAATTATGAATGAATATAAATGCCAACTCTGTGTTAAGTGGATAGCACCACTGCGACCTAGTGGCATTTAAGGAAGCTAATGGGTTTGGAATTCCAGCTTGTGTTACTTGATGTTTTGTATAATTAATGTGGAGAATAATTTTTCTACAAGTGGTTATATTTTTATGATATAACTGTTCAATAAGTCAACTAAACGATACACTTAACTGCATAGAAACTTGATTATGAGCCACGACGTATACATGTATGAGCCCGCTTTTGTGCCCAGACATTTATTTGTCTAAAAAATAGGCCACACCTTTTGTAGTACCTCACTGGAAATTATTTTTAGACAACACGGTAAGACAATATACAGTAGGCGCTGAATGTAAACGATGGAAAACGTATGTCGAAGGCGCACTGGTTGAATTATTGTCAGAATTGTCACACTTGTAAAAACGGAAAAAGTTAATGTTCAAGGCCAAGAAGCTACGGCATGGCTTCTGATACTCACAGTTATGTGTTTTGCAATATATGGCATATTGTCAAAAAAAAAAAAAAGTTCATAATCTAGAACTTTGTACCTGTTATCACATCCATCGATAGCACCCTTTACTTTTCATTCTTGCTATCACTAGACGATTAAACATAGCTCATTGCTCATTTCTGGGACCTTTTTAGAACAGTCCTGAATGGTTTGGGTCGGTTTTGTGGCGTTTTTATATGATAGTTTTACGTATTCAGATTGATCCAAAGCAGACGGATGTGAATAACTTGGCCACAACACGGAGCAGTTAGGTGTTTTCCAGGAGTCATGGTTGGCAGTAAACAGGTGAAAGTGCAGAGGCGAACGGATGTATTGTATATCAAGGATAATATATCAATATATCAAAAAATCGAATTTCACCTTGTTCTTGGCCAATACTGTTGTGAGAAGGTAATATAATGTTGATTCCTATTGAAGTGAACCTAAACGGAGAAGCCACTCACACATCCCCGAGCTTGTCAAGTAATTACCGGTATCCTAAGGAGAGTCTGTGGATCTCTGTGGAGTATTGTAAGATAAAGACAGAACTTACAAGTATTTCTCTTTAAAGTTCCCTGAGGGCATGCATTTCTACCTTTGGTTTAGGGAGTTGCATGTCAGTTTTCACTGACAGGGTAAGCTGCTGGCTATTTCATTTTATGGTGTGGTAAAACCTAATTATCATGACTCTGGTGTTGAACAGAATACTGAGTTATTACATATATTCTTTTTTATCTGAAGCAGAAAAATTTTACGAAATCACTGACATTAGATCAGTTGTATCATTTTTCTTTTCTTTATGATTACGCCCACTCGATCCTCCCAGCCAGTAGGAGCTGCAGTTCAGGACAGGACCCTTCTCACGATCATGTACAGAATTCATGACAGTTCATACCGGTTTGGACTGATTCAGAGTCGCTCGCAGGAATTCGCAATAAACCTAACGGAGGCTAACACGTCATTGTACTGATTGGGTTAAAACAACTGTGCTGGATATTATAGCTTATCTCGACCAGCTATACTGCGTGTATGAAACTTCTGTATCTTAAAGGCTATGGCCATTTTTTAAAATATTCCAACACAAGATGCCAGTATTTACTCCTCCCTTTTAAATATGGCACGTCAGCATTTACCTGCACGTTAACTGTGCAATCTGTGTCGATATCGTAACAAAGGAGGCTTAAATTCTTGAATATTGTGATGTCCTGTTTAGCCTATTCTTGCTATCATATGGCCATGTTCATTTCAGGAGAACTACCTAGTTGTGAAGAAGTCAAGTGAAGGCTATAGCTAACCCTTCCAATTTGATAGGTCTCCCTTAAACTGAAAAAGATTATATAAATACAGCAAGAATAAACTAAAAAAAAAAAAACAAGTGGCCATATCGGGACTTGCCCATATCGGAAGGGTTAAGGTGTCACGAGTAAAATATAATTCGTAAAGAGGAAATGGAAGAAATCATGCTTAACAGATAAGAATATTGCCGACGAGAATGCCAAGCGGGTCGGTGGGCCGTACTCTCGTTAGGATGGTAGACACTGCAGCTCTTATGCTGAAGCTATTTACTTTGCGTTGTATATACTTTTAACTTTACCTTACCAAAAACTGCCACCTTTCCATCTTGATTACTGAGCTGTTTTAACAGATTAACACGAGAGTATGATCCCAGTCAGTATAAAGCGCTATGAAGAGGAAATAGTTCTATAGCATTATTTTCTAGTACCGCCACAGTGTCCCGTGAAATAAACTGCAAAAACAAGAAAATCTGGGCAAATAAAGATGAAAGAACTTCTGACCTTGATATTCTGATCTGTTATTTATACCTTTCTTATTTCGAGTGTACAGTTTAATGACAATGATGGATCTGGAAAAACGTATAAAAATAGATATGGAGAGGGATTATGGAAGGCTTTAGGTATGTGTAGCGTGGATGGCAGCTTCCTAAGTGATGTAAAGACTTTTGATTATGGTAGTGAAGCATTTGTAACAGCTGGTATATGTCTAAATAGGTAGTTTAATGATATTTATGGACTGAGAGGAGTTTGTCCCTTAACGGAGGCTAACACGTTATCGTACTGAACGGGTTAAAACAATGGAGTAGGGTATTAGAGCTTAGCCTGACCAGCTATACTGGGTGTATGAAACGTCTGTATCTTAAAGACTACGGCCATTTTGTAAAATATTCCAGCACAGGATGCAGGATTTACTCCTTCTTTTCCAGTTTATTTTTAAATATGGCACGTTAGCATTTACCTGTATGTTAACCGTGCAGTCGGTGTCGATATCGTAACAAGAAGATAAAATTCGCGCGGGAGAGAGAGAGATGAGGATGGTGGTTAATGATGAAGGGTGGAATAAACGTCCGAAATCTGTTGTTGCATGTGATGTTGTGCTACTTGCTTACAGTGAGCTGGAGCTTTGCAGACTGGTGCAGTTATCCAAATGTCTGTGAGTGGTGTGGTTGGAAATTAAGTGTAAGGTGATTGTTGTTGATACAGAAGTTGACTCACTGTGACGTAATGGTACGTGGAGAGACTTAAGCATGAGAATTAGCATAAGTTCTTATTGCTTTTCTTTCCTTTACAGGTGGCTTTACATTGAGTGACAAGCCAAATGGTTTCCTGTAAACCTAGAAACCATTTACAACGCTGGGTGGTAACCATATAACCAAACCATACGTGCTCCCTACGTGTCAACAAGTGGGTTGGTGGAGGGTTAGTGCCCCTCCCTGTAAAACAAATAACTCAGAGTCAAATGGCCACCCCTTACGGGATTATGGCGTCTGGCAGTAGATAGATAGATAGATAGATAGACATCAGTGGAGAGACAGGTTATTATATTAAGGAGCTGGAAAGTACAGTTGCTCAGGCAAGAAAAGTGACTGGTGCTATGAAGGTCTTGGAACAAACCATAAGTCTGAGTGTGGAGGCTGCAAGAGGATTACTTAAAGATTTGTTGGTGTTTTTAGTCATGTACGGATGTGACTTCAGTATGACTTGTGCATAAACTGTTGAGTAAGAGCAGTGGAAGTGGGACTGCTGAGGAATGTGTTATGGAGTGCACAGAAAGGGTAGGATAAGACAAGAATTGATTCACTCAAGTTGCTGAGGAATGTGTTGTAGAGTACACAGAAAGGGTAAGATAAGACAAAAATTATTTCATTCAAGTTGCGGAGTAGAACGGTCTGTTGATAATGGGGCAGAGGGGAGTGTGCTTAGATTGTATGGCATATGGAGTGTGTGGATGAAGGAAGGGCGATAAAGAGGAAATATATGGGTAAATTTGAGGGAGAGAGGAGGTGTAGTAGGCCAAGAAAAAAGTGAAAAATGAAAGAGAAAGAGTTATGAAAATTGAGGAGGCTAAGGCATTGCCAGGGGACCGAGTCATTTGGGTGAGGTATTCATGGAGAAACATATGACAAGAGATTGACAGCATTCTTTGAACTTGTTAATCAACAGCTTGTTTTGTTTGGCAGGTGTAATTAGTAAGTTAAGTGCATCTAAAAAGAAAATAAGCATAGTCTATTCATGTGGTTAGGAGTGTGAGAGAGAGCCAGGGTTCAGGGGCTTGAATTATGTATGGATTACTGTGTGGTCCATTTCACGGGTCATGCATTGATAGCTCTCCCACTTTTGTACTTTGTCTTTCACTGTTTCTGGACCCTAACTCACCCGATCTTGAGATAGGAAAGATGGTTAGGCTGATGGTGAATGATGTTGATATCGACACTGTTTGCAACAATGACAACCCTGAGGATGCTAGTCGCGTCGGTCCGAGGATAACTTATCTGTTAATTATTGTACATCCCAAACGATAGTATCCTGAAGAGATTATGAAACAGGAGGGGTTAGATATAGCTTCTTCTTTTTTTCTATTCGGTACCAAAAGTCTTTCCTGAATCGTATATAATCGTTTTGAGGTGCAAAAAGAAGAAAAAAAGGCGTCTTGGCAGTGAAGGAGTATCAGATGGGCAAGGAAAAGACGTTACAAAATCCGCTGTCCATACGCTGGCCTCAGATAACTTTTCTAGCACCGTAACTCAGGATGGGAAGCAGAAATTTGCCTAAAGACCCCATTCGAAAGTCTCATTTTTTCCCCACAAGGTAATCTGAGGCACACCGTTATATCAAATACTGACGAAGTTTGCAGCGTAAACAAGTAAGCAAAGTAAGTGAGTGAATGAATGGATGAATAAATACGTAAATCAGTGAATGAATAATACACGAAAAACTCTTAAAAAAAAAAACCACTCCTCACACAGGCTTGTTTGTGGAGCGTTAACCCCTTCCCACAATGACGTGCATTTTTCATATTGATACGGCTGCCACCATACAGTTTTATTAACTACGGAGTCATGCCAACTACTTACATTTAGCTCAAAGAATCCACCGCAGGTAAAGAGTTATTAGAAGCTGTAAGTTTACCTCTTCATTATGCTGACGTCTTCCTTATTATATTCTTGCGACAGTCTGAAGAGGTTTTCCAGACAGGAGGTGTTAGATGCAACCTTTCTAAGCCCCTTTCACTTCTATCCTGCTGTCCTAAACTGAATAAAATCGTATAGTGACAGCAAGAACAGAAGAAAAAGTGTCAATATTTCGTAACTTCGAGTAGCGCCGTAGCTGTGGTGGGTGTCCTTAAGCTGAGTAAAATTGTAAGCTGTTAGCTGGGGGCAATATGCAGTCTTCAATAGTTATAGCGCCAATCGAGAAGGGTTTTAACATCGTATGAGAGGTGGATTTATCTGAGCTGAATAAAATCGTCTGATGTTGAGTGCAATAAATACAAATGTTGGCATAGACGGCTGCAGGGGAAACGTTGCCCATACCACGCCAGTGTTTAATATAACCGTGCTTAAGCTAGGACCAGATTTTCGTCCTTCTCCAGCTTATTTAAACGTAGATGACTGGCAGAAAATCACAATACTATGGCTGTGCGTCCTTACCATAGCACTGTTTCGTGACTAGCATCAAATTCGAGCGTTGATCTATTGTTACAATTGATCATTCAAGCTGGAGGAATAGCAATTTCAGGCTGGGTTAAAGTGAGAAGAGTTAGCATATTCTGGCTTCCTCTAAAAGATTTTATTCAACTTACGGACGGCTCGCAGTGAAGGGGTTCGAATGATCACGTCTAATCTCGTTATTGAGCTAAATAAGGTCGTATGGCGTCAGCTGTGATAAATACTGAGCCAATTGGCGACCTTAGAAAATTGTGTGCCTATAATTATTAAGTATCATTATTAATGATATAAATAATAATAATAATAATAATAATAATTATTATTATTATCATCATTATTGTTATTATTAAATTTGATATATAAGAATGTCAGTGTACCGTAGGTCTTTTTTTTTTTCTTTATAATAACTAATGCCTGGACCTTTATTTTATCTTACATTTTTTCCTGAATTTAACCTTTTCAGTCTGTGGACGTCTTTACTGCATTCTTACTTTCTCCAGGCCATTTTATTCGAAGAGATTGTTCGAATTGGCAGGGAATAGGTAAAGACTTCATTAAGCTTTCTTCATTAGGTCTTTCTCAAGTAAAATCACCAGAAGGCGGATATGACGTCCTCTGGCTGAAGTGGTTAATAAAATCAAATAACGTGTAAATACAAAATACAAAATATATAATTATAAAAGGTGTCATGTTCCATGTTCTCACTGACGGGGTTATTCTAATATTTACATGTATTTATTTATATAAAGTTGTGTTGTAGAGTAGTACCTCAGTAGTGTTGAGAGAGCTGACAGTGTGGATGATATGGCTGGGAGGGGGACGTGGGAAGAAGCATAAGGTCTTTATTTCTCTAGCGTTTCCGAATACACGTAGCCCATCTGCAGATGGTCTGGGTTCTGCGTAGTCCGAAATGTTAGAAAAAATAGACAACTTAATTACTTGATTCCAGTGACTTTTACTTTATTGTGGTTGGCTTCAGATGGGTTTAAATAGCTTGGGATAGATTCTGAGCTGGGGGTGTTAGATTCAGTCTTTAACACCTTCAGTACAAGAGATCATTCCTAAGTTGAGAAAGTCGTAAGAGAAAAATAAAAATCACGTCATTGTTTCCTTTTTTTGCCCTCCCACGCCTATTATCCATGAGTGGCTCTGCATCAGTCACCGCTCGCCATATGATGTGTTGATAATCAACTGCCTTTTGTCCTGTCTTCCCATCTTCTCCTTCAAGCCGAGGAGTACCTCCAAAACGGTAATGTATCAGACTTTATACCAAAATTAATAGATTTCATTTACACCCTCCCTGAGACTAATTGTTATAACCACCCCTCATTAACTGGCTATATCTTTAATTAGTTTTGCATTTACTTTTAAATTTCTCTTCCTAAGACAACCATCCTACGTGCTGTTGCAGTGTAAATGTAGTG
>JAGKTI010003236.1:0-51971 GCA_018397915.1 Birgus latro
GATAAAATAAAGCCAGTCATACGAAAAAGTGCGTGTGCGTGTGCGTGCGTAACAATTAGATTTATGTATATAGGGTACTGAGAAGCGGCAAGTCTGATTTCCATGCAGTAATATCAAGGACAACGGAGACCAGACAAGAGATAAAGAGAGGCGAGGGTGACAGGAGATAGCAGACGTTACAAAGAGAACCGAATATCTACAGGGAGAGGCAAAAGGGTGGGGTAGATGAGGGAAGCGGAGGAGCAACTGGGTAGATAGAACTTGGAATAGATGGAGGGGGTGGAAGGTGTGGGTGAGGAGTTTGCGGAAAAAAATATGTGGAGTATGTGAGGTGGTGTGTGGGGGTTAGGCGAGGTAAGGGGGTGAAAAGAAGTTGGGAAAATGAGGTAAGCAGATTGATGGAGTGTGTGGCGAGATGCTGAAATAGTTAGAAGGACTGAGTGGTTAGGAAATAGAGAACATGAGTGCCTTTAAATATTTCGTTAGTGTGATAGTCAAGGATGGGAATTTAGAGAATGAAGTGCAAGAACGGGTACAGCAGGGAAGGAAGACCGCTGATGTACCGAAGATGGTGATAAGGAATAGGGAAATGAGCATGGAAGTAAAGGAGCCGCATGAAGTATCGTTATCCCCACTCTAACGTATGGAAGTGAAGCTTGGACACTGCTAGAAGGACACAAGAAAGAGAAAGAAGTGAAAATGAGTTATCTACGTGGGGTTAGGTGGAGAGACAGTGAAATGAGGAAGTGGAGGAACGTTGTGGTGCTGATGTGGATACGTTGGCGTGTTTGAAGTGTCTGAGATGATTTAATACTGTGGTGAGACTGAGAGACTGACTAGGAGAGTGTATGTGAGTAAAGTGGATGGGGAGAGGATGAGACTGATGAAGTGGAGTGGGAGAGGGAGACTGAGGATGAAGTGGAGGGGGAGATAATGAATATAACGTGAAGAGGTCAAGATGAGAGGTATATACATTAAGGGGGTGTGAGTAGGAGTGATCATCGCCCTTTTTCTTCACGCTAATCAAACCCCAAATTACGACGGAAAATATTGATCGTAAGTTCGTTTGTGTATCTCTCCTAAGCCGAATACAATCCAAGGCAGCAACAAAATATGAGTCTTTGGGCTGAAGTGGTAAAAGCAAAAATGTAAATTACTCAAAAATTTCAACCCCTTCATTCACAGGACGTATTTCGGAAAATTTGTGGATTTGGACAACCGTGGAATTTTGGCATTTCCTCATGGCTGTTTATTGAGCTTACCATCTGCTATCTTTTTTTCTTTAGATAGATACTGAGAGACAGACAGTTCCAGATGTAGACACAGATAGATAAAGGCAAACATAGATAAAGAGATATAGATTAAATATACGGTAGATGATACAGACAAACCGATAAACAGATAATTAGATCAAATGATTAGATAGACAGGTATCGACTGACTAATTTACTAGATAGATACGTAGATTAGACAGACGTAGATAGATGGATGGATAGACAGATAATAGACAGATACATTAGAGTGACTGCTTAGATAGATACACAGATTACAGACTGATTGATAGATAGATGAAGATAAATAGATCGGCATAGAAATCCTGTTACATATTTATATTTGATTCTTGCTGCCACTAGAGATTTTATTCCACGTACAGAAATGACAATGATTAGGTGGATGTGCAGTGCGTCCCTGCGTGCAAGGCCTGGGGGGGCTGGGTTTACGATGGAAGAGTTGAGAGGTAGGATGGGACTGGAGTGTATTGGTGTTGTGATGAGGAGAGGTAGGCTGAGGTGGTTTGGACATGTGGAGAGGATGGGGGATGATAATTGGGTACAGAGGGTTAGAAGTGTTAATATTGGGGGAGGGGTTGGGAGGGGTAGACCGAGAAAGACATGGGACGAGGTCATTAAGTGTGACTTAAGGGTTAAGGGACTGAACAGGGAGGCTGCCAGGGATCAAGCAGCATGTAGAGCCGCCATCAGGTGACCAAGGCCGACGCATGCAAGCATGCTGGAGCCTTCAAAAACGAACGAACGATTTGGACAGACCTCTAGCAATAATGAAGTGAATGAAGGTTGCATATAAATTCTGCAGTTAAAACATCATTACCCATATAAAATTGTTTTGAGCACAAATAAATTACAAAGGACGTCCTCGGGCTGTTAAAACCCCGGCGGGGGAAAAAAAAAAAAAACGAAAATGCTGATAAATCCATCCATCCATCATCCATTCCCATGTTGCCCCATGAGACGCGCAAGAGCCCTGGGCTAGGCAAGTTGGTTCTTACATTTACGATGAGAGTGACCAGTCTCACTCATCCCTGAGTGGCATTACGTGAGCAATAAATCCTAACCACCCCTTGGATATAAACCTTCACCGGCTCAATCCGACTGGAACGCCATAATTACTCACTAAACTACCAGGCGCCATAATTTGGTTATATGTTTACCACCCAGCGTGGTAAATGGTTTCCTGGTGTAAGAAACTCATCTGGCTTATCACCCAGTGTAGAGTCACCCACAGGCAGAAGAAAGAGGAAGGAATAAATTCACCCATAGGCAGGAGAAGGAGGAAAGAATGAAGGAAGGAAAGACAGAAGAAGGAAGGAAGAGAGGAAAGGGCAGACACCAAAAGCAGCAATACATTGAGCGAGTGGATGGTGAGTGCGCCCACCTATCACAATGCATAACCTAAATCAAAATTACATCCTAGAATAAAGCATTAAAAAATACCACAAATAAGAGTAAAATAAACGTAACCTCAATAAAAGTAGAAAAATCTCACCCCTGTTCTCCATCTCCGTGTCCTTCCCCTCTCAGGTCTGCCGGGCAAATGAGGATGGTTGGGTGGGTTCAGGGTTTAGATGATTCGAACCAGGAGGACAGGTCAAATTCACTCGTTTTCTATTATTTTTGCTGTCACTTGGTGTTTCTTTTCTAATCAGGAGAGATATTGCGAATTAGAAGGGTTATATATAGCCTTCATTAACACTTACAATGCGAGAGGCCTTTTCTATCTATCTATCTATCTATTGCCAGACGCCTCAATCCCGAACGGGGTGGCCACAAACAAATCGCCTCCATGTCACTCTGTCCCCTGCCATTTCACTACCACGCTCCCAACTCACACCCCCCTCTCTCATATACCTCTCCACTCCATCCCTCCATCTCATCCTCGGCCTCCCCCTCCCTCTCGCCCCCTCCACCTCACTCACATACACTCTCCTCGTCAATCTTTCACTCTCCATCCTCTCCACATGCCCAAACCACCTTAACGTGTTTCTCCTAACGCTTCCCATCACATCTAAATTGAATAAAAGCGTCTGGATCAAGAACTTTGCAGTGGGGGATTCAGACGGCAGATTGTTCTACGTTTTCGTGGTCGTGTCTTCTCTATAGTTTTACTCCAGATAGTCGTATGATTTAATTAAGTGTAGATGGAATCATGCACGCTCGAGAGTGTTAATATTTTCGTCATTAACCTTGTCAAGGTCGGAACCACTGCATTGTTTTATTTTAGCTGATGCCAGAACCTTGGAGGATTCAAAACAGGAAGGTGAACTTTGCTGTGGAACCCTTGAACAATCGATATTTACCTTGTCATGTTCGTTTATTTAATATTTCAAGCTACTTAGCACCAGATAATTTAATTAAGCTTGGAGTAAATCATAGGAGCCTGAGAGTGTTAATCTCATTAAGTCTCTCATGATCAGGGTACCTCTAGTACTTAATTTCAGCCGACTTCAATGGTTCAGAGATGTTATGCGGCGTGTTTAAGGAACGACTATTCTCTCCTTAGACACGGCGCCTAGAGCGGGGTCCTCTTTCTTGACGGGGTTTGGTATACTTATGGCAACTTGGAGGAACAGGGCATAAAAACACTGGGCAACAAACCTTACACGTATATTACCTTAACTCTTTACACTGAAGACAATACAATACAGCGGCACACAATACACAAGAAATAGTTCAATACTATGGACAGGGCCGGGGGACTCTGGGGCCGGTGATGTAGCCGTGGGTTGCTTCTGAGGTTGGCCCAGCGTCATTGAGGTCCCAGGGAGAGGCGGCCTTCGTCAGGAGGCCGGCTGCTGCTGGGTTGCCTAGGAGGCCTTCGTCAGGAGGCCGGACTGCTGGTGGTTTGTCTGGGGGCCTTCATCAGGAGGCCGGGCTGCTGCTGGGTCATCTGGGGCCTTCGTCAGGTGGCCGGGCTGGTGCTGGGTCATCCCAGAGTGGTCTGTGGGGCGGCGTGGTAGGGGCGCCTGTCACTTGGGAGCCCGAGGGTTGGGCCTAAGGGCTGGGTCCGAACAGAGAGAGCAGGCGCACCTGTCAGTGCCCGCTCTGGCATGCGGGACGTCATCAGGTAGGGCATGAGAGGTCACGCCCCAGGGTCCTGGGGATTTCCCAGCTGGCCTGAGGGCTGTGGTCTCTCCTCGGCTGGGCCTCCGTCAGGGGTGATCTGCGGCGTCCCTTCTGTGAAGAGTCCGTCAGGGTCGGGGACTGGCGGGGAGCCGGTTGCAGGACACAGACCCCAGGTATCAGGGGGCCTCTCCAGACCTCCTCCAGCTGCTGCTCCTCCAGAAAGGTGCCTCTGGACAGGGAAAGGGCGAGGAAACCCACTCCGCCACAGGTGGAGGTGGGTGACCCAGGGAAATCCTCAGGAGGGGAAGGCACTGGGGTAGGGGGCGAGGGGCGGCAAGTAGCCGTTCCCTCCTTGGTGCAGTTGGTGGCCGTCGCCAAGTCCCCTAGGACACGGAGCTCGGAGCGGTTGGCGGCTGTCTTCTCCCCTGTGCGGCTGGTGGCCGTCACTGATATCCCGTGCCCCTGGCTGACAGCGGGTGGAGTGCAGCTGGTGGCAGTTGTACAACTGCTGGTGCGGCTAGTGGCCGTCACACAACTGCTGGTGCGGCTAGTGGCTGTAACACAACTGCTGGTGCGGCTAGTGGCCGTCACACAACTGCTGGTGCGGCTGGTGGCCGTCACACAACTGCTGGTGCGGCTGGTGGCCGTCACACAACTGCTGGTTGTCACCGAGGAGCCATGCCCTGCAAGGACTACACCCCGGGTGCAGGTAGTGGCTGTCACTTGGGTGCAGGTGTGGCTGGTGGCGGTCACTGGGGTGCAGGTGTGGCTGGTGGCCGTCACTGGGGTCATACTTCCCGTTGGGACAGCAGACGAAGTGCAGCTGGTGGCGGTCACAGGGGTTCCACTCCCCTGACGGACCGCAGGGATAGTGCAGCTGGTGCCCATCACCTCTGCTACTGCGGCTAGCGGCCGTCGCCTGCCTGGTGGTGCAGCTGGTGGCCGTCACCAAAGCCCTCTTCCTTGGAGGGTATTTAATAGGAGAGCGGCTGGTGGCCGTCACTCAGTCCTGCTAAGGGAGGGATGCAGCAAGCGAGCGGCTGGTGGCCGTCTCCTGGATGCTGTCTGGGACTAGTAAGTAGCCTCACCCTGATCCTGGCGAGGGCTGGTCCGGCTGAGGTGCAGTGCGCCGTGACTGCTATCTCAGAGTAGAGGCACATGAGCACGAGAGGGGAGTAGGGCAAAGGTAGAGGTAGGCCCGTCTCACCCTGAACCCGCACTCACTGCAATAGCCTCTCAGTTGTCTCCTCCTAGGGTGGGTGTCATATTCGGGTAGGGTGTCTTGGTGGTGTGTATTTCGAAGATTTGTAGAAAGATGGTGATTTGGTGAGGGTAGGGTTTGAACAGCTGGTATTACTCCAATGTTTTTACTGTTTTTACTTTTCAAACCTCTGACAGCGTTATATTAATTAGGAGAGAGATTTTGCACAAGTGAGGTTAGATACATCCTTCATTAACCCATCTAATACGAGATCTTTCCCAAGATTCATAAAATCGTCTGGAGGGGAATGAGGTGGATTGAGCAGCGTCAAGTCCTAGCTAATTCTTCCTATATGCAGATAGCTTATAATTGGGAGAGGTATATGGAACTGAAAGGGTTAGACATAGACATATTGCCTTCATTAACCCCTCCAACACGAGGCCATTCATATGCTGCATAAAATCGTCTGGAGGTGAAAGTATGAGACGCATCCAGTAACTTTAGTGTGTTTAGAGATTTTGAATCTGGATGGTGAATAACAACACAATGGGTGGCTATGAAACATCTTTTTATTTTGTGGCTTGTCACATAGCTCATTGGCAAAATAAGATAATGCTTTGGAACCACAGCACTTTGCATCACATTTCAGCTAATGTCAGACGATTTGACTAACCTGAGGACAAACCTTGGGCACTAAAAATGTTGAAAACTATCACTAATAAAGATCTGGTTGGGAACTGGTACCTTATTTCATTCCAGCTTATGATGGATGGGAATGGACAGGGAAAGGAGGGAGAGAAGGTGAGGGAGGAAAGGGGGGGAAGTTAGAGGGGAAAAAAAAAAAAGAGAGAGGTGGAAGGAAGGGGAGGGGGGATGGTAGTGGGAAGGAGCGATGCGGGGAAGGGAAGAAAGGGGTTCTTCAGAATAGTCACCTGAAGTGGGAAAAAAAAGAGTTTGAAGGACAGGAAGGATAGGTGAAACAGGATGAGAGGAGGGCAGATACAAAAAAAGAATGCCAAGGTGAAAGTAAGAGTAAGCAACACTGCAGCAAGTGAGTGGATGTTGGGTGCCACCAACTACCATCAGGACATTAATCCATTCATCTAAAATTTACTGTCAATCCTGTCATAGGTAACATACATGTTTGTATATTCTGTTCAGCTTAACTTGGCCCAGATTTTCATCTGTTTACAATTGTTTTACATACGTCAGTGGCAAGAAAAGATAATACCTGTGACTACCACCATATTCAATAAGACGTTAATCTCGTGTTACAAGTCAGCATTCTAGATGGAGAGATGGCAGTTTGTGGCCCTCTCTCCATCTGTGGTTTATAAACTCAAAAAATCATTAATTACTTCACAAATAGCCTCAGATATTAACTCATGCAACAGATCTAGGTTAATAACGAACTTGGTAAATTAATATAATGTTTATTGGGTGACTTAGAATGAATTTACCATTTTGTGGTCAAAACATTTGACACAATACATGTACAGAACATTTATTATAATCTGGTTCTCATCTACAATTCTCATTAACTCTGTCTAAAATAGACCTGTAAAAACAAGTATTTTAATTTCATATCTGAAGCTTTAGCAGATATTATAATATATTGAGCAAGTAATAATCTTACATGTTACTTATTAATTAATGACAAGTTTTATTTAGTGGACTGATATCAGTTATACTAAATATTACTAAACCATTCAGAGTACTTGCACTTCATACAACTGCACAAACACCACAGTAAACAAAGCCATTCCCAGATGTTTTATTAATAATTTAATGGGAAAAATGAACACTACTACAACCCAGTACACTGTATACAGAATTACGACCTTCCAATATGTGAAACATCAAAAACATTATGCAACAAAAAGTTATCCTGTAAATGTTCATATTAAATGGGGATTAAATTTTGCTTAGCTTTCAGAAAATAAATTACCAACTCAGTCAAAATACAAAGCTGACTAACCCAACTTCTGATCCCTTCAATACAGTGGCATTTCAAAAATCTTCTTCCTATGTAAAGATTACTTCTATTCAGCTTGAAGATACACTTTTGAAGAGGTGAGGTCAGATAAAGTCCTCATTAACCCAATCAAAATCAAATTATCTCCTGTACTAAATAAAACTGTTTAGTAATAGCAAAAATAAAATAAAAACTGCCACTGGATTGAAGATGAAAAGCACTGCTAGTTTTACCTTCAAGGATATGTCAGCAAAACTCTCAACACAAGACGTCTTATACACTGCAGGCTAACCAAGGGACATGTCTAATACAACTCCCCTACAATAATGAAGTGATTATTTAGGCCCGTATTCTCATCGGTAACCCCTTCACTCTGATGACACAATTTCATTGCACTCATACCACTTTAAGCTTGCTTTACTTCGATTTGATCCTTTGCATTACTTCATGGCCCTATAAATTACATATTACAATTATTACCATTATTATTATCATTGCACAGTCAAGTATTCATTTAAAAAATAATAATAAATAACAGTACACATTCAGTATTGCCCAATGACAATCATAGGTGCTGATGACCAAAAGTTAACATGTTTTCCATCTGGCAGCAGCATTGGCCTCTTCTGCCACAGTCACTCCATATTTCTTCATCCTTACTTCAAGCGTCTTATTCTGTCGATATAAATTCTACGCCACATGAAGCCCCGTAATTTCCATCATCTCATGTCTAAGTGTACTCCACATACATCTTCATCCGAGAAAGAGAACCAGGTTAGTGATTGCATCATCAACTGCTGACTGTAGTACAATACTGTATGTGGCTGATGGCATGTACCGGGTATAAGTCACCTGCATTGGGTGCAATCTTCAGTCTGACGTAAGCATGGGACAATTTTGCACACTCAGGGGAGTTATGCAACTACTAACTGAAGAAAAATATATTATGTGAAATGAATTAAGACAAGCAAAAAGTTTCACGAGGAAACTCTATGGTGCATTGAGGCTCAAGAGGAAAAACTACAGTGCAATGAGGCAAAAAGTGCTAAGAGAAGTGATGGGAAAAAGTACAATGAAATGATAAAATAACACTTAGTCGTGTTAGTTATAAAACCATTTAGAAATGAAAAAGTGAAAAAGCTCCTAGCTGTGTGCTGAGGAAAATAATTTTTTGGTGAATGAAGACGAGGGTAGCTTGTACTGGTAAGAGTGGAGAGCAGAGATAATTTTGTTATCCCCTGAAGGAGAGCTACTGGCACTTTTTTTTTTTAAATTATTATTATTAAAACTGTGTGAGGTATGAGTAAGTGTGAAGCCCATTTATTAGGGCATGCTGCTGGTTAGTTCTTTATCACGTGGAAAGGATCTGGTTATGCAGTAGTGTGGAGACTGCTTGGCAGCCAGACTGGGGGCAGTACGGTGCCACACTAGCAAGTGATTATTAGTTTAGCACTTTTTTCTTAAATATGTTTTCATATTATGCTATATGACTGCATTAAAAATACATTGCCTAAACTTTTTCTACGGTTTCTTTTGTATTAAATACCAAAAAGGATGTTTTATGTGAATTTCTTGAGGCTTCCATCTCATTCCCTTTAAACATAGAATAATACATAATGACTGACTATTTCACAAGTAATTCTTTGCCCTATTCTTGCATAATATACAGGGCCTCAAGTATCAAACAATTTTATTCAACTTACGATCTCTAATGAAAGAGTCAAAGTAGACTATCTCATTTGAAAAATTTCTCATACAAAGAATAAACAGGCCTTGGGATGGTAAGAACAAAATATGTCATCAGATTTGAAGGTGTTAATAAACCTTCCTCGCACCTCTCCCTAAAGAGAACGTGTTTATTTAGCACATTAATATGTTCCTGTTACTGGTATTTTTAAAGTATATGTTGATACAGCAAAGATTAATTCCCTCTGCTACCAGTATTTGTGGAGAATAGTTACTTCTCTCTGTTAATGTACTTATGCATCCTATATCAATAAAACAAAGATGTAAACTGCATACAAGTGAATAATAAGATGCACAAGCTATGCAAATAATTGCTATGGAAGAGGTGCTACAAAGCATCCTGGTGCCATAATGTAAGTGGTACAGGAGGCTTTGTACCATCTATTCACTGGACATATTTTTGCTTATTACACCTTAACAATCTCCTGTATCTTCCTTGATTGTTTTATTATCAATATAGTTTGCATCAGTAACATACAAGAGGATACTGAGGTGTAATGTGCAGAATAAATCACCAAGGGAGAGGTGTTACAAAATCTCCGAAGCCATTCAGAATATGACACCTACTGTGATAGAGAATATGACCCCTGCATCACAGGCCCTAAAGTCTATGAAAGTCAAATGTATATCACAGAAATACAGACCTCATCAATATCGCAATAAATTTGACACAAATTTCCTAAAGCTACATTGTCAAGGAAGAACAAAGTAAAATACTATTCTGGATAATAAACTGTAGGTTCAGGTTTTGGTATGATACAATGAACGAAGTGTGTTTTAGGGCGTCTTGATGTAAGCTTAACCCCTTCAATCCCACGATATATTTTAAAAATTTCTGCTATCTCCATGTGATTTAATTCAGCCTAGGAGATTTTTTTTAACTGAAGAGGTTTGACACAGCCTTCATTAAACCCTTCCATACATGAGGTCTTTCTTGAGCTGAATAACAACATCAGGAGGTAGCAAAAATAACTAATACATCATAGTGAGAGTTAAACCAGCCATCTGGGAACTGAGAACTGTTGGCTTTCTCCGCTACCATGGAGCAAGGGCTCTCACAGGGTGGGTTACCATCTAAAACAATTATCACAGCCAGAGGTATCTGCAACACCTAACTCTCAATCTTCCTATGAAAGAAGGTTCATTCCTGCTTATGCCCAAAGGAAAATGAGCAAGCTTATGCTAAATCATAGACATGATTCAATCATATGCCTACTATATAGACATTATCCAATCGTATGCCTACAATAAGCACTCTGCATCTAGCTTGAAGCTCAAGTACAGGCATATCACCGGTATACAGCTGTTCCATAAATTTATAAGTATATAACTCATTCTGGAAGAAGGTCAAAATCGTCAGAGACATGAACCATCGGCACATGAAGTTCATCAATCTGAGGCCGAGAATTAGCATCACAATCCCCTAACTCCTTTAACTTCCACTCCCAGTCCATCCGCTGCACTGCATGGAGTGATTCCGCCTCATTGTGGTGCCGCAGGACCATGAACTCCTATGCATAGGGATAAATTAAGCATTACCACCCTATCCTAGACCCCAATGATAATGTTCACAAATGTAATATATTATTTCTGCTTGAAGTTATTCTTGCTATCTGCAATAATTTTTTATTCAGATAATTTGTGATTTTTAAACCAATAAGGGTAATATACATCATTCATTGAATCCTCCACTAAAAGCATACTCTCCTAAACTGAACAGATCACCTGATGGTAACAAGAATATGGAAAATACATGACTACAGTGAAGGAGTTAAACCCATAATGCCACATACAAACAAGAATTTTAAGGCAATGTACACCGATACCAGCATCATTACTTAGACCCCTTCTCCCTCAAACACATGGGGGTAAGGTAGGATTCAAGAGAGAAACTATGGAAGCTGGAAAACGATGAACACCATACCCAGTGAAATGGACTTCATAATCATTAAAACATCATTCTACCATTCAAACATCCCCAAAATCCCAGCTCCACATCTTTCTTTCTTTCTTTGTATTTATAATTTTAACTGAATTTAATACATCTGCAGGAGAGCCATTTTTAAGCCTCATAAACCTCCATACCTTACCTTTCTTTCTTAGTAACTCATTTATTATATCAATTTGGAAAAAAATAAGAGAATGTACCTTAATTTTGTCCCATTTGTCATCAACATCTTGCAACCACGAAAGAAAGAGTCGTCCATTGTACCTGGACCTTGCATTGCTATCCTTGTCTTGTTGTTCTGGAGATATGATGTTGTACACCTGGGAATTAATGGAATGTTTAAGTTAAAGGACCATAATAACAAGTGTAATCAGCCTGCACTCAGTTCTCATTAAGTCAGGAATTGTTCTAAAATATTTTTTTCATCCACCGTAGGGGGTAGTATCAACACTGGAATGAAGCTTTAAGTTTGATTAGCTACTATCCACACTATCATAACTCTTAGGGAAGATACATTCACACTCTAATACTCTAACATCTTATGTATCTTAATTTTCCTTTTTCTCCAAGTTTCCAGCAGCTGATGAGAAGTGACCTCAGAGATAAGACACTGAACAGAGGCTGCTAAAAATCAAGTGGCATGGAGAGCTGCAATTAGAAGACTAAGGCCCACATGTGCAATTATGCTGGAGTCTTTATAAACAAATGAACAAACAAACAAATGAAACAGGTTTAGCTTCCAGTCCAAAGAAAAAGAGAGCAGTAAAATTGCCAGTTTCAATATGAGGCTTCCTTCTGAAAAAGCACAGCACCATTTTTACGTATGTTAGGTATGTCACTGGGGTAAACTGGCATACAGCATCAGCTTTATAGGCAGCAATGGAATATCAGACCCTTGACTATGATGTCTTCTATTATCTTGTCTGTGCAATCTTCAGGCATTTTCATCTAACCCAGAAGTTTTAAATTGAGGGGTTAGTTAAGGCCTTCACGAATCCATTTCACTACTAGGGTATTCATCCTGAGCACAAAATAATTCTCTGGTGGCAGCAAAAAAATTTAAGGATGATCTGCTCGGGCAGAAAGAAAACTTTACTATAATTTACTGATAATTTCGAAACAAAATTGAACATCTAGTGAAGGTGACTTGTACTGTAGACTTACTTTTCATAAAGCACTCACCACTCTTCTCATATTCCGAAAACAATGGGCAGCCACAATAGGAAATTATCAAGAACAAACACCATCATCATCATCCTGACATTTGATGAGGTTGAGTCCAGAAAAAAGAAGATACAGCAAAACAGAAGATGAACTATTGTAGTACCATGACCACCACACCACCATCCTGACATTTCTACCCACCTAAGGATGAGGTGAGGTATGGTCCATGAAACAAAAGAAAGCAAAGAGGGAGAACTACCAGCAGTAATTCCAGTAAAATGAGCCAGACATTCATTTACTCTATACTAAGTAAAACTGATATAACAGAACCAGATACACAAGCATACCATTAGCAGTGTCATGTTATGCTAAATTAAATCACTTGTTGCCATCATCATCATGTAGACCTTCTTCCCTACCTAAGGATGTGGTGAGGTAGGGTCCAGGGGAAAAAAAAAAAAAAAAACTAAGCTGAAATAAAATAAGCTTTTCACTATGCATTTGTTTTCTTTCATATTCACCAAAAGAATGATGTAAAATTAAGTAATTCACAACCACAGGGTTAAACTAAGGTAATGAAGAAATCCGTAGCATGTATAACACACCTCTTCATCCTTGAGGAAGGTGCAGACAGAGAAGGGAAGAGCCTGGTTGGCTAACGCTCGAGCAGCTCGGCCATGGACTCGAAGAATCTCCTGCTCCACACTTAGCACCAGTTTTTCTTTTTCTATTAAGTGCTGCAGTGAAAGAGGTTCAGTTAACCTCTTCAATATTATGACATTTAGTTTATTCTTGCTACCTTGAGATGACTCTGATCAGATTAAGACATACATCCCTTGAACTGCAGAAATGGTCTTAGAGGAACTCTGAGAGTGGCATGTCTTACTTAAAGCTGTACCAGTTAAGCAGTATTTTGCATGTACACATCCTAGATTTTTAACTGTGGGCTGAGTCTCATCAAAAAGTTACCTGAAGCCTAAGTCTGTATCGCTCCTTCTCTTGGTCTGCAAAAAGGTCTTTAAGGAGCTGGGAGAGAGTGGCTGGAGGTGACATGATTGGCACAGAGAGCCTGGAGTTTGCATTCCCAGCAAGTACATAGGAACACCGGTTCATCAGGTAGTCCTTGAACCCCTGGGGAGGCTTGGGTTGAACGGGACGAAGGTTCTCACGACGTCGCTCAATCTGTCAACAAAATATGTGACTTATACAGAGAGGAATTGTCAATTTCTTCAACGCAGTGATATATCCCTTATCATATTCATTCAACTTTCAGACAGCTTTATTCAGCACAGGAAAGACACTTTAAACTGGAAGAGGTGGACACTTGTATAACTTACATTAGCCCTTGATGTATGAAAGACCTTTCTAAAGATGAACAAAATAATCTACAGTTAATCCTCATTTTTAATGTTACCAGATACAACGTGCAATATGCAATGCTGCACTTCACGTGTTGTTTTGGCAGGATCGGATAAAGAATGAGCACTGCTGCCTGCATCCTTGACCTACGTCAGGGCACGTCACTTGATTATGTGAATAGCTGACACAATACATGCTATTAATAATGCAATTCACTTCATATCTTTACTTAATCTTCTGTGGTGAAATTTTGACATATATGGTATATGAATATCAGTCTTGTAACTTGAACCACTTCCTAATGTTATTTATAATGTAAGTCTGAATCATCACAGTCATCATAACTTGAGGGCTTACTGTAGAAACTAAATTAACAAAAATAACAATAAAAATAATAATAATAATAAAATAAAAGACAGCCTGATTCAGTCAAAATCTATTACTTAACCAATCTGATGCAATGGACACACTTTTAATGCTTTAGTATGATGGTACACAGCAAATTCTTGTTCTGCAACTGAGGTATTTTTGAAAACCAATCATATAATCATTTGACCATACAGTAAAATGAATTTAGCAGTGTAGTTTTCATATGTGAGAAAAACTACACAATAACAAGAAAACTGGGCATCACACACACACACAAGTTCTAAATTCTCAATGATCATATAAGTGAATGATCATATGCAGAATGATTGTATACTGTAACAAAAGTTTGCTTCACTACAGCTACTGCCAGATTTTTGTTCAGTAAAGAGGATCGTATGACAAGTTTGTTCAGCTTAGAGAAACCCTACTAAATCTCCAGGTTAACTATGATGTAATTTTAATGTCATTCCTGTTATTCCCACACCATTATTCAGTAACGAGAAATTTTATGATGATAATGTTTAGAGAGCTGTTAAACCTCCCTCACCTGTTTTCTAATATTAAGGAAGGTCTCGTAACAGTTGCTCATGGGCTGGTCCACGAGGGAAACTGGGGGCGGCTCTGCTTCCGGCTCAGCCTTCATCTTGATTTTCCGCTTCCGTGGGTGTACTGCCTCCTCCATGGTGGGTTGGGGAGGTCGAGCAGACTCCTCCACTTTCACTGTGGCTGATACTGAGGTTGATACACATGGCTCAGTCTTCACAACAGAGGTCGAGGCTGCTGCAGAGAAAGGACAGTTAGAACATACTAACATGGGGTGATGGCTTATATAACTAATAGCAATACCGGCATTATTAAAACTCAAGAGTCCAGAAGTGTGCACGGGTCCCCAGTTTTTCATGATACTGTATATCCTAAATAAATACATCTGACTTTTCTGCAACTGCTAACCATAGTCACTGTAATGTGGGATGCAGGATGATGACACCTAATGAATGCAAACATTTCAATAATGGCTGTCAAAAACTACTTGCCTCCTGACATCTTCCTCCACTCAGTTTTAACAATACATCCATTAGAGCTTTTCTGTAAACTGACTGCTATCCTATTTTTCTGAGCAGTAAACTTAAAGAATCATAGCAATTTAATGCAACCCAGGGTCAATTCACAAGTTTTATCTAATTATTTCTTAACATTCTCATGGCCAAAGATGCACTTTGACATTTTCTTCCTACTAAGTCCTGATTATTAACTTAGCTAAGGGAAATTCAGGCATTGCAGGAGTTAAATCATGCAAGTTTTCATCTCTTTCACCACCTGAATTTGCCTCAGTGGAGCAAAACAGTCTTGTGGTAGCCTGAGTAAAATATTGTAATGCATTCTCAGACAGTGAAAGGGTTACTTTTTTTTTTTTTTTTTTTTTTTTAATGATATAAAGAGATATTAACTCCTTGAATTTGGTCATGTGTTTCAAGAATTTATCCTGCTACAGTACAATGATTTTATTCAGCTTTGGGGGAACCTATGCTGAGATGGGATAACTGAAGATTATACCTAACCCTTCCAATCTGGAAAGTTTATCCTATGCAGCAAGAAATATTGTTTGGAAAAAAAAAAAAAGTTAATGACTGAAAAGAATAAGTACCCTATTCCAAGAAGTCTAATGGACTAGAAAAGCCATTATCACAAATTAAAAAAAAAACACATCCCAACCAAATGTTCTCCATAAGAGTTTAAGTTAAACACAATTAATTCCTCATGTTGTGCTGCTGAGAGGTGAGTGACCAGTGAAATCACCTTAAATATCTGGACCAAACAGTCTACCCTTGGGCCCCTACGCTCCTGATGGGGCAACATAGGATTGGATCATGGATGGATAAACTTTAATAATTTTAATATGGGTGTCCAAATACACCTTGAACCTTGAGTGACTACAGATCCCTGGGGTGAATTCGGACAGTTATACAGATACATAGAAAATCCATGTATGAGGTAAATTTGCATTTCTTTTTAATTACCTGTATTATGATAACACTGAGCTCCTTAACACCCTCACGCTCCCTTAACTGTGTGAGTTGAACAAAACTGCCTGTCATTAACAAGAATAAAAATAACAGTTATTCTGACCAAGAAAGTTTATGATACAGGTATGGTGAACCAGCATTAATGCCCTCAAACTCCTTTAACCCACTGCTTAATAAAACTGTCTGACATTAGTCAGAATATGACAAGCTGATCCAATCATGGAGCTACTCTAGCACAAAATAAATATTTTGTATCTAGTTTATGATCCTGCTCATATACTTCATCACAGTATAATAAAGATAAAAGCTGGCTACAAAGTAGTGGAATGCACACCCAGTAATCAAATTTTTCAACACCCGTATAATTAAACAACATAACCCACAGACCAATGCTTCTGAATTACCAACACTTTCAAATGAACAGCTTCACTTCTATTAATCATTTCAAAGGACATCGAACCCAGCAGAACATAATGTGGGTATACATTATGCCATTCCATTTTAACCGAGGCAATGCACCAGAGATTTTTTCAACAGACCATAGGCTCTACCTTGACTACTGTACAAAAGAATTTATTTGCCATTTTTCTGGCTCTATCATGTGAAAAACATTTACTTAATGAAACATTATCATCAGTAGGTGAGAATGCCAACCATCCACTTAGTCAATGCAGTGCTACCTTTAGATGATTCTATACGGACTAGCAAGCCAAGTGGTTTCTTGCAATGAAGGAAACAATTTAGTTCATTCAGTGATAACCCTATAACCAAAAACCAAATACTAGGTGTCTGGTGGGTTAAGGTGCTTCAGCTGATGTGGCCCCAACAGGTCTAAGTTCTAGGTATGGTTGGGGTTTGATGCTGATATAATGCTGCCCAGGGAATGGTGAAGCCATGTTTCCCTTAAAAATCTGGAGTGAATATCCAAGACAGAAACCCTCTTGCTCCTGATGGTGCAATAATGGACTGGGAAATGGAAGCATGGATGTTAACTGACCATGCTTTAGAATATAAACTTTTAAGATTGGTGCAACATCTATTGACACTAACAAACTGGCTAATTTCCCCCTCCCCCCCTCTCCTCACACACCCCCACTCTATCACTTTCCTCCCTGAACCCCCCCCCCCCCCCACTGTAGAACAGGGTGAGGTAGAATCCAGAAATCAAGGCAAGAGGAAGCCTAATAATGGAACAATCAACAGTGTGCCCAGTGAAATGAACCATACATTCATACATCACTTAATGCCCTAGGAATCCTGGTTCCACCTCACTATCACAACCCTCTGCAAATACCATGTAGCATTATTCTTTATATATTTACTCTACATAATCTGCAATACTTAATCCAATGACTAACAGGCTGATAAAAAAAGGGAAGGTGCCTAACCTTCATCACTTTCTCCATGCACAATTCATCTCCCTCTCCTGTCAGTTCTCTACACTCATATGCAGCATAAATAATACCCAGTGCATAAGATTCAGATTTGAAGTATCATTTTATCATTGTCTGAATTCACCCCAGTCTGCATGTAGTACCCAGTTAAGCATAAATGAAATAGATACTGTCATATTAATTATTGCTATGTGCTCAGAACTGTTTCTACTACAGAAAACTTAGCTATACGAGCAATAAATAAAACATGGTAGGACCTGTGGTAGCCAATCTTATTATCTCTGCATGAAGACATTACACAAAGGAGCTGTGCCACCATGAGGGAAAAAAAATCAGAAGAAACACTCAAAGCCAGATCCGAATTCACCCCAGTTTATGTTGTACGTGAAAAACGAATAATCACGACGAGAAAGTAGCATTTTACGCATACAGAGAAAATATATATATTGCTTTGGGTAAAGCAAAAAATGACAAGAAAAACATGTAAATTAACCCATTAATTCAGTGACATACCACAATTAGTTTATTCTTCTTCCTTCCAGATGATTTTAATCAACTTAGGAATGGCCTCTCATACTGAACAGATTAATGAAAGCTATATCTAACTCCTGTCTCTCCTAAGCCAAATAAAAACATCTCAGTATAGTAAAAATTAGGTAAACAGTAATCACCATATTGTAGTTAACATCTTCATAATGATAACATATTTTGTTTTCCTTTCTCCAGGTTATACTATTCAGTTTGATAGACTTTTTGAACATAAGGGGTCAAATGCAACTTTTCATAACCCTTCACTACCAAGTCTCTCTTTTGTAATGACCAAAATTTTCTTGTAGTTTCAAGAATAAGCTACAAAAATATGTCACCTTATTGAAAGGGTTAGGCAAGACTGAACATACAAACTCATCCAAGTATTCCCACCTGATGTTGATTCATCATTTGAGCTTGAGTTGCCACCGCGTTGTGACCGAGTGATTCTAGTGCCACTACCCTTCTCACTCCCAGAGCTGCTATTCCCATTGCTACCATTGTTGTTATTATTGTTGTTATTGTTACTACTGTTGTTATTGTTCGTGGTGGAGGAGGTGTTACTATTATTGTTGTTGGTGCTGTTGTTACTACTGTTATTACTGTTACCATTGCTGTTGTTACTGTTGCTGTTACTGTTGTTGTTGCCTACACCCTGCTCCTCAGTCTGTCAAAAAGAGAAAAGAGGCAATTAATGCAGATTACAGCCTAAACATAAATCCAATACTGTATCTATATAACGCATATTTAATGAATATTCAAACCTGATATCCACCATTACTATCAGGCACTCATGACCACAGTATGCAAAATGAATATATATAAAACTCATCACCAAAAGACAGGGTGAGGTAAGGTCCATAAAAGCAAGGAAAAAGAAATCAGAATAGACAGAGAACTATCAACAGCACGCCCAACAAAATGAGGCCAACATTGCTGGTAATTCAACATCCAAGCCTCCAGATTTCTTGCTTCATCTCACAGGTCTAATCTTCTATGTGTATTTAGGGGGTTTTGCTTACAGATATACTTCATATTAATGGTCAGCTAAAAGTCAATCTACTGGCTATCAGGTTAAAATGGAGGAACCAAATTCATCACGTGCTTCTTCATACATAATTCATCCAACCATTAACGAAAACAGTAAGCTGAACATACATCACAATTCACCTTGGGAGGTTGTCCAGGCTCTTTGGTGTCAGGTTGGCCTTCCTTTTCCTCACCGGAGCTGGTATTGACAACATAGGGTAAGTGGCGGCTGCTGGAACTTTTGCCATTACGGGTGTTGGGTTCCTGTTCCGCTCCACCCCCCAGAACAATTTTCAGTGGGGGAACTTTGGGTCCAGCTCCTGAACTGGACTCACTTTTGACATCATCCTCGGTATCACTGCTTTCTCCACCAGTCTTGGTACTTGGGGGTTTTGGACTGTTGGCAGCCGACCCCATGGGGCTCTTACGTTCCCCACTCAAACTATTACCAACACTACCACTGCTACCAATACTGTTTGATCCACTTGCCACCACAGTCTGCTTCATCAACCCAACTCCACTAGCGTTCCCACTATTGCCTCGGCCACCAGATTTAATAGTCTTGTCTGGAGCTCCTGTTTGGACAAAATTCCAATGTCATACTTTTCAAATGTAATCTTGCAACCTCTAGACAATTTCATTCAGCTAAGGAAAAATGTTCTGAACTGGAGGGATTTGATTATAGGCCTCCCTTCATAATCTGAGCACTCTCCTATGCTGAATAAAATCATCTGGTGGAAGTAAGATTAAAACAAAAAAGGTGTCCCCATGCTGAGGAGATAAACAATACTCTCATCCACAAATATTTTCTTTTAATACAGTACCTAGGACACTTGAAATATTGTATACCAACCTATAATAACCATAATTCTTAGAGGCTACAACAAGTAAATAATAGTACAGTACATATTAAACATAGGCTAGTCAGCAATAATTTCTTAAGCAATAGGCCAATGACTGTTCACCAATGCAATTATTATATATCAGTTCCAGCACTTTATTTTCTGCAAATGATGCATGCAACAACTACAGTGAGGAAAAACTAACCAATAGGCCGTCCTGCTCCTCTTCCAACACCCTTTGGACCTTCCTTGATTTCTTCTTTTCTCCTCTTCTTTCTAGCCTCCTCATCTTCCTCAGCCTCTGCCTCCCTTGCTCTCTTGTCTCCTTTGTCCTCGGTGGGCCCTGGCTCTGTTCTGGGTGGGGCAGCAGTCTTGTCCTCCTCTTCCTCCCCTCTCCCTTCATCTTTACTGCATTTGAATTCGTAAACATCCTCACTATTTTCCATCAAAGGTCTGTAAAAGACAAATTTATATCAACCCCTTCAATCCACTGATGTTTTATAATGCCTTATTTTCTTACTGAACAACAATATAATTGAAATTTAAGATTTTTCAGTTTGAAGGGGACATAATAACATTCATTAAAATTATCTGAAAGCAGCACAAACAAATGAAAGGACAACACTGGAATAAATAGCTTGACCTAGCTTCCACCTACACTAAAAATGTGACAACCAGTACCAGAGAGTCAGACTTGCCAAAATAAACTGTAAAGGCTCTTTCATAAGCAGCAAGGAGAGAGAGATGTGGTATATTGGTGACAATGAAAAGAATTAACACTATCATACAGAATGGATTAAGGGAAAGTCTCTAACCCTTTAACTAAAAGTCTCTCTCCACAGGAAAAGGGAAAAAAAATCTACTGATGAGGTTAATGGAAGGTTTCTAGAACAGCATATTACCTACAGTCCAGTGCAGTGAAACGTATATGTTAATATTCTCCTTGATAGAGCTAGAAAAAAAGGTGGGAAATATCCTTTTAGTTTATTCCTGCTGATACCTGACAAATATATTCAACTTGGGAGAGGCCTCCGATACTGAAGGGGTTATGTTTACCCTTTCTAGTATAAAGTACACCTTAAGCTGAATAAAATAATCTGAGAGTATAAAGGATATGATGAAAAAGACATTACCTAACTGAAGGGTTTAAAAATAACAAAACTCACTTGGTGTCATGTGGTCGTGGCTTCTCTGGTGTGCGTGTAACAGTGGTATTTGGTAACCGTAGGGTGACTCGGGGGGAGCCAGGGCCCCCTCCACCCCCTCCCCCAGGCACCCCACCTCCACTCCCTCCAGTGCCCCCTCCTCCAACACCCCCTGGCTTGTCTTCCGTTGACTTGTTGGCAGGAGGAGTTCGCCGAGACATGTTATTGCAAGTGTTACCTACAATGGAGACAAGGATTTTTTTTTTAAATCTGAATTCTAATAACAGAGGGATAAATAAATAAACTAATAACAAGAATACTAAAAGTAGCTACATAACAGGAGAAAAAAATGTGATACTTAAATTCTGTAACATGATACAAGCAGTCCTTGTTAAGGAATGAGTTCTGAAATACTACATCAGAATTCTTGCCAAGTAATGTACACCTGGTAGCAACATAACTGGAGGGCACTGACAAATCAGCTTCATGGGCAATAATGGAACTTAAACAGGCATTTTTCATTTCTTAACTCATGATTTAGCAGGAAATCAATCAATCAATCAATAAATAAACAGTACTCATGAGAACTGCCCGTGTTGTCAGGTTACATTAGCATTATGTTTTAACAGCTATCTAAATTCAAAATCCTGGGTCCCATTTGAGTCCCTTGTTGTTTATCATGGTGCTTGAAGCCCTCTCACGTGACTTCAGAGAGGGACTCCCATGGGAGATGTTGTATGCTGATGATTAGGTGTTGATTGCTGAGAATGAAGGGGAGGCTGAGGAAAGATTTAAGAAGTGGAGAGATGGTATGGGGCACAAGGGCTTAAGGGTAAATGCAGATAAAACAAAAGTGATGATATCTAGGGTTGGTGGCGGTACAATCAGAGGAGATGGAGAGTGGCCATGTGCAGTTTGCCACAAGGGTGTGGAAAGTAATTCCATCTTGTGCAGTGTTTGTGATAAGTGGATGCACAAGAGATGTAGTGGTATTAGAGGTAGACTGCGAGATAATGCTGATTTCATGTGTGCGGTGTGTCGGGGAGAGCAGGTGGAGATTGTTAGGCGTGAGAGGGTTGAACTTGCAGGTGAGTCTCTTGAGTGTGTGGAGGAGTTTTGTTATTTGGGAGACATGTTATGTGCTGGGGCTGGAGTTAGCTCGGTTGCTAGAGTGAGAAGTGGTTGGAAGAAGTTCAGGGAGCTGTTGCCTCTCCTGACATTGAGAGGACTCTCCTTACGTGCTAAGGGGTCTTCGTATGCAGCAGGTGTTAGGAGTGTGATGCTGTATGGTAGTGAGACCTGGGCAGTAAAGGAAGAGGATATTCGCAGGTTTAAACGTGCAGAAATGACAATGATTAGGTGGATGTGCAGTGCGTCCCTGCAAGGCCTGGGGGGGCTGGGCTTACGATAGAAGAGTTGAGAGGTAGGATGGGACTGGAGTGTATTGGTGTTGTGATGAGGAGAGGTAGTCTGAGGTGGTTTGGACATGTGGAGAGGATGGGGGAGGATAACTGGGTACAGAGGGTGAGAAGTGTTAATATTGGGGGAGGGGTTGGGAGGGGTAGACCGAGAAAGACATGGGATGAGGTCATTAAATGTGACTTAAGGGTTAAGGGACTGAATAGGGAGGCTGCCAGAGATCGAGCAGTGTGGAGAGCCGCCATTAGGTGACCAAGGCCGACACATGCAAGCATGTTAGAGCCTTCAAAAACGAAAACGAAGACGAAAAACGAAATGAGTAAAACTGGGATGATGATTCTGTTCATCACTTGACAATTTTACAAAGCCCAGATATGGCTTTCAGTTGTGGGGGAATTAAGAGGTTACTGTCAATTTGCAAGTACTGTATCTGTACTGACATAACTCTTTTAGTCCTTAAAAGAGTGTTCTCATCTTATTCCTGCTGTCTAATTCTGTTCAAGTGAGCTTTCTGAACTGGAAACTTTAAACACAACTTTTATTAACACCCTCCATACAGGAGCTATGAAAGCAGACATGTGTATAGTAAAGCTGCCATGTCAATGTATGTCAGGCATATGCAATGACTTTCCTAAGCTGAATGACATCATCTTGTAGCAGCAGGCATCAACTACTTAAAATATATATATCACTGTGGCGAAATGGTTACAAAAGCCTGTACTGATCCTTCGTTTCGTTTCGTTTTTGAAGGCTGCAACATGCTTGCATGCGTCGGCCTTTATGGATTGGAGCGTGTAGCATTTTATGACCAGATGCCCTTCCTGATGTCTACCAATGACCCTTGGGTGGATTCGATCCTCCGACCCTACAGCCAGAGCGGAGCGCTCTAACCCACTGAGCCACGGCTGCTTTAGAAAAACTTTCTCATAGAAACTGCAGTTAACAGTACCTAATTAACCAATATATTTAATTTTGGGCCAACTTGCCTAGCCCCGGGCTCCTACGCTCCTCTGTGGGGCGACAAAGGATTGGATAATGAATGAATGATGAATTTACTACAAACCGAAAGTCAATCCCATTTCACAGGGCATGGTGATGATAGTTCTTCCTCTTTTGTGCTTTTTCTTCCTTGTTTTCAACAACCTAACACACCCAGCCTTAGGAGTGAAAAGGCTAGACTGTAGTGATGATACTGTATGTATGTTGATTCTGTATAGCTACCTTTCAAAGGGCTAGGATGGTCGTCTCCAGAAGATGAGCCTAATTCCTGGAGGTGTCCTCTTGCGGCAGCCTCAATCAACGCAACAATACCTGGGGAACGGCACACGTCCCTTGGTGTCTTACCGCGTCGGTTCACAACATCAACTCCAGCACCACATCTCAACAACAGCCGCACCAACTGACACAAAAAAAGGAACAAAATGTAATAAGGAAAAAGTAAACACCACATATGTGAAAGTACTGATTACAACATTAACAAAGAGATTTAATGAATGAAAACCCCGCAGTTGGCCAAAGAAATCCAGTCAACTAAAACTTTTTACAAAAAAAATAAAATAAATAAATAAAAAATAAAATAAAATAAAATAAAATACAGCAGGTTACTTTTAATACAACTTAAACTACATAACCACATATACCTTGCCATATTTCTGCACATCTTACCTTAAAATGATTGTTGACACAAGCATCATGTAACGGCGTGTCGTTATCTAAACCTTTGGCATTGACATCAGCTCCAGCATCTATCAGTAACTTAGAAACATGGTAAAAACCCCGATTACATGCCTCATGAAGAGGGCTCCAACCTGCAAAAGGAAAGTCATATCAACTGTCATTTGCACTGATAAATATATATACAGGTGTGGAACAAAGAAATATTGTACTGTTGATACATTGCCTTAGATCAGGTAAATAATACTGGGTCATTCCTGGCTAATAAGTTAGAGTGGGGAGAGTGGAGGAAGGTATCAGGTGGGCATAAGTGAGGGGAAGGTGCTACCACTATCCCACCCTCACCATCAAAAATCATAAGCCAGAAATGACCCAGTTCTTGGGCAATCTAGCTAAGGTAGTGTCTCTGTTTCTTATCTCTGCATCAGTAGCTACTTGGTAAGTGTTGCTATACATATTTTACTTCATAACAGCCTATGGCTCTCTGAGAGTGCAAAAACTATTGTTATGCTACTCTGTTTCCTAACACTTCCTCAAAAATTCACAAAACTACATGAATTTTGGAAAGATATGCTCTGTACCATATTTAGTTGAAAAACAACCAACAAAGAATGACCCAGTATCAAAGTAAAATAAGGATCCATAAACACAATACAAAGTGTACAGAATGACAGTATCTCATTTTGGTCACTACAATATCCACTCTTGCCATGGCTGAATCAATACTCAGACTCTTCAAGGATGCAAGACATTTCCTCCTAAACAGTCAGTCCCAGAGTCAGGATTAGTTCCATATATTCATTCAGTGTGATGAAATACCGATCTGGCGGTCATTTACCGAATCAGCATTTCTAATAGGAAAATACTGTTTAATTTAGCACCATGTGGGTTCAAACATACCTAAGTATTTGAAAGCTAATAAAAAATAAAAAAAAATAAAAAAGTACTTAATTTAACTAGCTATAAAAAAAATCAGGAATCAAAGCAAAAATGAGCCAAAGTTAGCAGGTATTTCCCCTTCACATCACCAACAAGCCTTAACAGACTCTGTTTTGCATAAATATTAATTCAAAGTGCAAATGAATGTACATGTATCTGCATATTAAATCAATATTCAAACAAAGTACAAATCTGTCAAGGAGAGCTGTTGAGCTAAAGGCAAAACACTTCTGCTGGCTTCATCAAGTTTTTGCTCTGTATTCTGATTTTTTATTAAGTTAAATTTTTTTTTTACCAGATATCACATAATTAGTTAGATGTGGATGAACCTATATGGTCATAAAAATTATAAATTCCAATTAAACATGTCGAATTGGTATATGACAACCGATTTGGTACCGTATTTCATCGCACCCGCATTAATTTGGTAATACTGTATATACTTGATTCTTTTTAAGATGTTTTTCAATAACTATGTTTACATCATTACCTCTATTATTTTCCACGATCATCAAACTAGCCCTGTCCTCTTTGGAAGGATTACTAACATACACAAGTGTTCAATTATCTTACAACAGTCAGGTCAATTTTTTCCCCCTTTTATAACGAGGTTTGAAAATGTGCCATCGTTTCGTTTTTGAAGGCTGCAAAATGCTTGCATGTGTCGGCCTTTTTGGATTGGAGCGTGTAGCATTTTATGACCGGATGCCCTTCCTGATGTCTACCAATGACCCTTGGGTGGATTCGATCCTCCAACCCTACGGCCAGAGCGGAGCGCTCTAACCCACTGAGCCACGGCCATGGTTAGACTAAAAGAATATTAAGGTACAGTAGGTGTGAAGAACAGAGCTACATTGTGCCTGATGCCACAGTCATAAACTGTTGAAATGGATGAAATATACCCATAAAGCTATTTTGATGTAGTGCTGCCTACTTCTTCCTTAGCCTTTATCACTCTTTTTTCTGTGCCTGCCCTCCTCTCTTCCTATTTTTCCTATCTTTCCTGTCACTTCTTATTGCTTTTCTTTCTTTTACAGGTGGCTTTACATTGAGTGACAAGCCAAATGGTTTCCTGTAAGCCAAGAAACCATTTACAACACTGGGTGGTAACCATATAACCAAACCATACGTGCTCCCTACATGTCAACAAGTGGGTTGGTGGAGGGTTAGTGCCCCTCCCTGTAAAACAAATAACTCAAAGTCAAATGGCCACCCCTTACAGGATTATGGCATCTGGCAATAGATAGATAGATAGACTTAATTCTGCCATTCAGTGTGGTCATTACAAAAATTTTAAATGGTTATAGTTTACTTCAGCAGTCTCTCTCTCTTCATTTTTCTTATAACATCCTGGTTACAATTAAAGGATATCCTTGAGGCTATCTCACCTTTCAGAGATGAACACAATTTCCCCCCAAATTATGATTTTCCTGACCAAATAAAGATCAGATGTGAACACACCAAAATCAAGTACTGGCAGGTAAATGGCTGAAAGGATGAAGTCATGTTCTGATGAAGTCTAAGACTTTCTTGCACCCCTTCTTTCATGATTAGCTTTCTGGATTTAAATGCCACACAACACATCAATTTTCTCCTATTTGGTGTTGTTACCATTTTAATAACATCAGTATATTTTGCATATATAGCATAAAGAAAAATCTAATATGCCACACAAGGAGATGTCAGCAGGAAAAATAGGTTAGAGAGCTTTCTCAGCCTATGAGAATGTGGATGATGGGGTTCTACTACACTCAAGACAAAATTATCTTCCACCTTCACATGTTTTGAAAAGTTTCTGGCACGGATTGTGTTCTACCATAGTGCAATTCATCTAAGACATCCAAATCCTTCAAAAATAACATAAGGACTGAAGGATGCTGGTGTCATAATTAGGTTAGGTTCAACTGGCCTGGTTTGTGTTGTTTTGAAGTTTCATGATCAATGTTAAAAATTACACACTGCCACAGACACTGAAACCTCTAACTTGGTGAGGATATATTTTAAGGAGAGAAAATACAATAGGCCTACAGTATTGAATGACCAGAATGTGTTCTGCCCTAGATTTCTGCCCTATTTAGCTACTACAATCTATTCCGATTTTATTGCCTCTCTTCCTTGCCTATATTAATAAACATCTCATATTAAAATACCATCCACTCACTCCATTAACAAGCTAAAGGTCTATCCTGTTGCGTAATCCAGAATGATGTGATAAATCTGTTCCAAATTTGTCTACGCCACACCTTAGGCTAGGTGATGATGTGGAAGCTAATTGTGACGAACCTAATGGAAACTATGGCGGTAATTTCTAGTCTTTTGCACCTCGATGTACAAACAAAAGATATATGTTCATGTCTGATACCATAAATAGGCTCCAATGCAACCCTATACGGCCCCTTGGTAGAAATTTCCCCGAAGTGACGCCCAAGCCAGAGGTCATCCAACCCACACAAAGCCCTACTCATCCGCCACGCCTTAATTCACCTATGCCCATAAAACCACCCATAATCAGGCATCCATTGCGTCTATCAAACACTTAACTACCTCTGAAGTCATGATCATCAGGCAATAAATGGAGACAAACACTTACATGGGCCAAACAACGAAAACAACGCACCACCAACACTGGAACACTACAAAATTCTAAGTTGCCCAAAGTTACTATTGTGTAATATAAAAGTTAAATTGGCTTACCTGTACACATTTTTTTTTAAAATGTTGTTGTCTAATTTTCCGATGCTTTTATGCAGGAAATAACATTTATTACCGACATTTATGTTAAGAGCGAATGCTTTCTCCACTTCTCCGCCATTTTCTTTCTAAGGCGCCAGTTCAAACAAGGCAACGGGAGACCGAGTTGTTCTGGACGCTTTATGATTAATAATGCGCACATTTTTTGTGATCTATGTTTTATAATACAATAAAATACCTAAATACCTTTGTATTATGTAACAAAGCGTAACCTCAATAAGCCCAGCTGGTGGTTGCATAAGCAACTGCTCTGTGCTAAATGCATATACTGTACTGTATTTTTAATTCTCTAAGCAACCTGACTAAGCAGTAATCTGACCTGGATACCAATATTTTGAAGCTTTACTTCATACAGAATTTGCAGCCTAAAGATTCAGGGGAAGCTACAATGGAGTGGGAATTTTGAACAAAATTCTCACTCCAAATTTTTACTTTATATTTCCTCATTTCACTCTAGCAGGCTATCAGTTTGCCAATAGCATAGTAAATGCGTTTTTGTGTCTGTCTTTGATAATGCTTTTTATTTATTTCCGAAGCAACCAAATAAATAAACCTTATTACTGTAAATTAATGAAAACTACAAGCTGTATAAATAAATTACTATCTCTAATACCATACAGCCCATGTAAATTCATTAAACACTTTCATAATTCAATGTAGTGAGAAAATCAGGAGAAGGGATAAAACAACAGAGTATATATGGATGTCAGGAGGGTAGGACAGATAACAGGCACAGATGGTGAAACAGTAGATATGTTCTCGACAGTGTTGTGGTGGAGGGTAAGGCAGGTACAAGGCCCAGACAGTGAAAGAGATGACAATGTAGGGCTGGCTATATGGCTGTTATGAAAAAGTTTTAATCTGTGAATTCAAGTTCGTGACAGCGCATCTTCCAAACGTGAGACCAGTACCAAACAAACCGAACAAAGGTCTAAAAACCAACCAAACAAATAAATAAATAAGTGCCATCTCCGTCCTCTTGTATAATAGGAGGTATACTACAGGGCAGGCTAGACTCACTCTCAGACTCCTATGACTCTCTCTGCTAAACAAAATTATAGGCATTAGCTAGAAAACAGTACAAGTACAGCATGGTACAGCTGTCCCAGTTCTGAGCCTGTCACTGATGTCATGATTGTTTAGGCTGATAACTTCTATCTATCTATCTATTGCCAGATGCCTTAATCCCGCACAGGGTGGCCACAAACAAATCACCTCCATGTCACTCTGTCCACCGCCATCTCACTGCCCCGCTCCCAGCTCACACCCCTACCCTCTCATATACCTCTCCACGGTTAAATGCAATAGCTCTGGCATCAGCTGAAATAGAGTACATATACTGTACTGGAGCTGTCCTCATCATAAGACAGGAGGGTTTTCCTAGGGGCACTTGGCTAGGAATACTGTAATATCTTCATTAACGCCTTTTCTTTCATTCTGGCTACTGAACAGATATTTTACGTCACTCTGGGGATTTTTCTTGACAAAAGGGTTAGAACTATCTCCATTCAACCTTTTCTGTCCATTAGGTCCTTCATTTTGCTTATAAAGGCTCCAACATGCTGTCATGTGTTGGCCACAGTCACCTAATGACAGCCCTCCTTCCTGCTCAAACTCTAACAGCGACTTTAAACACTTAACCGCGGGTCGTCACTCTCGTGACGGTCGGTGGCAATTGATCAAACCTACTGGGAAATAATTGATTAGTATTTCTAGTGATAATATCAGGCATTGGTATTCACATTACGGGCTGTCGGGAAGTGTAAACTGGAGACTTCATTACACAACTTCAGAAGTCTCCACAAGTCATACGGTAGTTGACAAGCGCTAAAAAAACATCCCACGAGAAAGCTGAAGGTATGTACCATAGGCATATATAATTATAATACTCTAGGACAAAAAACTGATTTCTGACAAACATTTTTAAAAAGTAAGTCGGAGCATGAATTTACCACCGCGGTAAGGGCAGAAACAACCTCCGTCAACCCCGCGGTTAAGAGGTTAATCAGTCCCATATCCCTGAGGTCACAATCTAAGACAAATTTCATTGATAAGCCTGTATTATAGTGCACAAACACTGGAGCAACCCTATAAACATACAGACAATCGTGCCCCAACATCCGATCAATCGAAAGAATGATTTAAAAAATAAAACTTACACCCAGGTTCAGGTTAACGATTATGGAATCCCTTACACGATCATTGCGGCGACTGCGTACAACAATCCTGTGAGTACGTGGTGCCACCCATGCAAGCCGACAGTAAGACATTTGAGCCAAGATGGCCGGCCAGTGTATACATGTGCAGAACCCAAATCTGAGATCTCTGTGCATACACCCTGCTTTGCACCACCCTTTTGAAAACTTTGTCTCATTCATTCACTCGCTTATGTGTTCTAAACCTGTAATTGTCTTTCTTGTGTTCCTGTGTTACATAACTACTTCACTCTTCCTCTGTCTCACCTCTTCATTTTCCCCACTGCTCCTCACCTCCTTCTGAGGACTTGGAGTGATCTTCTAGGACATCCAGCTGTCTCCCAGCCTCAGGGGAGACCTTTGGTGATGACTTGGACTGGCCTATGACATATTTCAGGTGGGTGGAAGAAATGTTTTATGAGATTTTGGGTTATGTGGTCCTTGGCCCCTCCCTATCAACAGTGAACCCATGTTACACTGACCTCAGCAGTTTCCTGGTATGTGATCTGTTTTCACTTCACACAATGGCATCACATACAGTGGCGTGACTAATCAAACCTTGGGTGAAGCTCCTGTTCCAGTGCCTCCAGCAGGTGAGATGAGAGTGTCTTACATGGATTCAAGAAGTAAGAGCACCAAGGGTAGGCCAAACACATAGAGGGCAACACTGACAAACCCCTCCCTTCTACCCATGTAACAACTAGCCACACAAAGACTAACCAAGCTGTCAACAGTTTGATGAACCAGTCAACTTCTTTTCTAAATGGCCAATGATATAAAAAATAAACTATATACATATAATAAGTAATACAGACCAACTGGAAGATGTCTACATACATTTAAAATTTTATCTGATAAATGGTTTTGAAGAAAAAAATTAAAACATTCTTTCCTTTACAGGTGGCTTTACATTAAGTGACACGCCAAATGGTTTCCTGTAAACCAAGAAACCATTTACAACGCTGGGTGGTAACCATATAACCAAACCATACGTGCTCCCTACGTGTCAACAAGTGGGTTGGTGGAGGGTTAGTGCCCCTCCCTGTAAAACAAATAACTCAGAGTCAAATGGCCACCCCTTACGGGATTATGGCGTCTGGCAATAGACAGATAGATAAAAAAATGCCAAGCACTGCTGTCTAGAGTTATGTTTCTCATAAATACTTTCCACTGCCTACCACTAACAGTTGCATCCAATGTACACACATATTCTGCAGTTCTTGTTGTTGCATAAACCTAATCTGCCTGGCCAAGCACACCTGTTGACCACAGGAAAGCAAATGCTTCTGTGGGGCTGTGCTACAGGTACAGTACAATACTCTGTGAGAGGACCTGGCACCCCTTGGTGGTAGACAATGCCTCGTCATGACCAGACCAGTGTTCTTACCCACGATGGGGTGCAGGGAAACACGAAGGTGGCTTTGTTCCTGGGTGAATACTTCACTCCACCCAGGGAGCACAGCACCATCACACGTAGACTTGTCATCAGCACCTCAGTTGTACATAAAAAGTTGCAGTATTACAGAAAACATAATTGACTAGTACCATGGACTATTTGTGTATTTCTTACCTGCACAGGCAGAACGCTGACCCTAGCCCCTTGACAGATTAGCTGTGAGATGCAAATGTTCATAAAAAGCTGCAATACTGTACTGTATTTTAAACACTTAAACCCTTGAACCTGATGACATACTGCTTTAATACTGCTATCTCCGGAAGATTTTATTCTGCTCAGGGCTGATATCTTGAAGTGAAGGGGTTCATGAAAGCTGTACCTAATCTCTCTAGTTTGAATGCCAAGGTCAATAAAAAAATTTGGGGATAGCAAAACTTCAATACAGAATTCACCAGGCTAACTGGATTAAAATGAGTCTTCTCTGTACATGTCCTACCTGCATTGTCAGCAGCACCGACCTCAGCATGCTGGCATCTTTATCTCCTTTAATGGCAGCTAAATAAAGTCTTGTGATATTTAAGAACACATCCCTTACTGAAAATAAGGATTACCAGTACAGGCAAGTGTGTTACCTGCATAGTCAGTTGCGTTAACCTCCGCCCCTTGTGAGATCAGCTGTGAGATGCGGTCAGTATCACCCTTAATGGCCGCCACATGTAGAGGTGTCTCGCCGCGCTCATTACGTTTGTTCACACCACGGCCAAAGCTGGGGGTGCTGGGGGTTCGAGGACTGCTTGACCGGTTCAGCTCTGCCTTGTCTAGGAGTAATGCAACACAATTATGTTTTAGACATGGGTACTGAGAGTGAGAGAGAAAAAAAAAGGTGCTGAGAAATAAAGAAATGTACTGTATGGTACTACAATATCAAGTAAGTTTGATAATGTTGACAAAACAAATGCTAAACTAATTTTCAGTGTCATTAGAATATGGAGAAAATGGATTCAGGAAGCATATATGATAGCAAGTCTGAAATGGGAGAAGGTGGATGGATAAGGTAAATGCAGGTATACAAAAGAGAGGTATGGAAGCTGATGAGACTATGGAACTGACAGGAGATACGTTTAGCTAGCTGGATGCATTATGACAAGGGTGTAATTCCTCCTTTTTAATTTGACAGTTGACAAACTGACTCCATATGGCAGTCCATCCATCCATCCATTATCCAATCCTAAGTTGCCCCACAAAGAAGCGTAGGAGCCCAGGGCTAGGCAAGTTGGTCTTGACAATTAAAATGAGAGTGACCAGCCTCATCCATCCCCGAGTGGCATTACGTGAGCAATAAACCCCAACCAACGAAGTGCATCTGTTATACAGTATACATACATGGGGAAAAAACAAAAATGAAGAAATACAGTTAAGATTGTGAGGTGCAGCCAGGATTCCAGAGGCTTAAATGGATGTGAATATGATTGTGGTACATTTTGCTGGCCGGCTGTTAACTGCTCTCTTCTCAGCCACTGACAAGAAGCCTACACATCATGACACTGTGCAACCTGGGTGGGGCAACTACGGCATCCACCCAGGAGCCAAACCTTAAATTTCCTTGCACCTTACTGTGAGAAGGATCCTGGTCTGACCTGGGTGAGGAATTGTCTACCACAAAAGGGGTGCAAGATCCCAATACAGCATACAGTAAATACTGCACTGCACCCATAAGACAGTTCCAAAGTAGCAGCTGTTTAGCCAGGATCGACAGCTCTCCTCAGCCAGACAGACCAGGGTTAAGCAACAACTCATATCATACTTTCTCTCTCCTTGTATTATGGACTCTATCTTATCCCATGCTTAGGTGCAATACAATGTCAGAATGATGAAATGATATGACATTCTACTTATACATGAAGAAAGGAATACAGAAAGAGGTTTGTCCTGCATGACTGAGATAGTGCTGTGGGACAAAGTTCACCTAATATTTCTTCCCTTCTGTTTTTCCTCTGGTGACTGATACTTTTTACATGGTGAGATGCCTGGCATGTTTCTCTGACCACAAAACATTCTCCCTGATACGATGTGTTAATGAGAATGTGATGGACATGATTTATAGGTAGATGCAGAGTAATAAACAAGTTCTCGCTATAAGTTGCCTTTTTATATTACCTTTTGCTATGAAGTCCACACTAATTGAAAGATATTGCTTGTTAGTCTAATGGTACCCATAGAGCAATTCTGTCAATTTTTCTCACAATACAGTACCAGCTACAGCACTGTATATGAAAACTGTTGTAATATTATGGACCATAACATTCACATATAACAACGACTTTCTGTAGAACACTGGATTAAAGTGATGCTGGTGAAAATATAACAGCAGAACCAACCTGGAGGGGAGGGCGATGACATCTGCATGAGGAGTGCAATTTGCTGCCTCTCTGACATGGGCATGACTGGGCGGCTGGGGGTGTGGTGGGCTGCGGTCACATCTTCTGCCCACCCCACCATGGTCTTGCCCCCACTGCTCCCACCCCCTCCACCACACCTACCACCTGACCCAGTCTTTTTCTGACTGCCAATGTTGATGCTATTGGTGGTGTCTGAGAGCCCCGCGTGCTCTGGGTGCCCACAGATCCTTAGTTCTCCATTAGCTAAAAGGAAATAAGGAATATTAAATTTTTTACAAACTAAATACACCATATATGGTGTGTCTTGATAAAATGTCAAAATATTCTAACAGAAGTACTACATACACCATTTACTGTACGGTATATATGGTATTCTAGCAAAGGTGACCTGCAGCAGCATAAAAGCCTTAATGGTGCTACACATGAACTAACATAATAATAAGTGGTAGTGCAAAGTAATTCACATTCAGTCCTTGAACAGAACTTTTCCATCTATAAAGTGAATGATCTTTCTTTGGCCATAGTACATTATGTGAACTGTCAACAACCATTACATAAGGTCTTAAGATAGTGTTCAATCCTTGGATGATGGGGATTGTCCCTGTGGTTAAATACATTCTAATTACCCATTACTTACATGTTTCAGGCCATATTAACATTCTCCTCTGCTTCAGATCATTAAAAAGTAATTTGATACTTTGAGGTGAATTCAAATGGTAGCCAACCCCATGAGTCACCCAGCATGCAGAAGAAAATGCAGCGTAAATGCATTTGTATGAAAGTGAAGTCCTACACCAAGGACAGCCTTGTTGCTGCAACCAAGATGGCCTAATTATTATAGTTACTAGGGTCTGAGTGCCATTAGCCTTTCAGGTGCTTGGGTTGGGAGTGTTTTTATTTCACATGTTGAGTGAATTGTGTAGAGGAGGATTTCTTGGTTTGTGGGGCTGGGTAGTTCCTAAAAACTTCCCATGTGTAGGCCTATACTAATACAGCCTGTGGACAGTCTCCATGACGAAGTTGGGAATGTTAATTAAAGAAAACAGCTCTCAAAATTTTCTTCAGTTACAGATAGTTCTCAATTTCTTCCAACTACAGAGAGGTCTCACTGAATGTGTTTCACTTACAGATGTTTCAATGTTAAGTTGGTGATGAATGGAGATCAAGTTCCACTTAAAAGCTTGTGCTTCATTATAAAGCTATGTACCTCAAAACAGAAATGAAATGTTTTTTTTTTATTCACTCCCTCAATCATGAACTCGAAAAGATGTTCACTTAAAATAGCATTTTTCCTGCAGACATCACAGGCTCTAGGTACTGACTAATTATGTGATCTGCAGCATACTGATAACACTTACCATGTTCATTCTCCTTCTGTTCCTTGTTGGCACTGAAGAGCTTGCGCTTTGAATGCACCGGCCTCACCATCGTGGTCAACCATCAGGCTGTAATGCATTGCAGTTTCATTAGTCATCCATATCTACCAGTTAAACACTTTAATCTGTTATGGTATGCATTTTGTATTTTAATCTTGCTCTTACCCAACAATTCATTCAACACAAGGGGACATCTCGAAGTTAAGAGGTTAAAGAAGGTTATATCCAACCCAGCAGCTCCTAACTGGGGGCAAAGGGTGTGCTCCCTAGGATGGCATAAACACTCTTGCTCTCTCTCTCTCTCTCTGGGGTGGATGGGGGTTAATGAATGGCCTGAACAAGTGTGTGCATATTAGCTAAAATGAACCTTTAATTCATACAGCATTCATTCTGTATCTGTTCCTGCTTCCACTTTCAAAATACATATAGCACTCCCCCTGCTACCTGCACATTCAGTACTGTCAGCCTCAGTAATTCGTGGGTTAGCTTTAGGGTGAAGATGGAGAGTAACACAATATCCAGCCCAACGCTAAATACTGAGTCGACTGGAGGTACTATGCAATATCCAGCATTTCACGCTATTCGGCATACAGCTTGGCTGAATTACGCTGGATAATTGAGCTTACTATATTCTGCAACACCCTGTATCCAAATCAGGCCAAGTTCAGTTCAGCTACAGTGAGTTTTATATATAGCTGGGTTCCACTTCAATCCTCTCACTTGACTTTAGCCTTGACAAAGCCTTGGCACAAACACGTTTACATCAGCTTACATTAGTTACATGTACAGAAAGTTTGGATGTTTTTTTCATATTACCTAGGATTTTATCAAACATTTCTAATGAATATAACCATTAACAAATGGCAAATGTCCCTTTAAACCTACCAAGTTGGAAAAAAAAGTAATTTTTCACGACTTCTACCTCATATCTTTTGGCTGAAGCCTATGTTAAGTCATGAAGTGGCCATCACTCATTATCACCCCCCAAAAACACTTTATTTATACAAAACAAATGTAGCCACCTTACTATTCTGATAAACATATAACCTCATTTCTGGAAAATGACCATGAACTTGACCTTATCCAACATTCAGTACTAACCCACTTCCCAAATAAACAATTCACGAGCACAATCAAATTACCTGACTACCCTACATTATATCACAGCTAATCTTAAGCTAAGTATAATACAACATCCATGGTGATTAAATGTATCCTAAGCTTAGCCAATAATTTGACATCTACCCCACATCCGGTCCGTCATTTAACTTCGTAACATTCCTCTACTTCTCCCTATTCTCTCCATTTTCTACCATTTCCTGGGTCAATACGTCTAAGTTTGGACGGTGGACTGGAATACGTGACCAAACAGAGTCATACCCACCTTCAGCATCATCAGATTTAAAGTAGAGTGACCCAAAGGAAAAAGACGTAAAATTTGTAAACACGGCGGCTGTTCCTCAGGCCAGATCCACTCCAGAGCGACACTATCTTATTTCAAGCCCTCTATCCTCTTATCCGCTCATTTTAAGCCCAAAAGTCACTGCTTTTCATAATCCCTGCTAATTCAGCCTTCTACTCGCGTTACTCTCAACATTTATTGAAGTCACGATCCACTTGAAATTATTGATTCCCTGAAGCGTTCGTTTTCCCGCGCAATCGGTCTGTTTTGGGAACTACGTCACTGGATAGCAGCGTTGCCAAAACTGAATTAACTACTGTCGCTAAATTTGCTTTTGATATCTTCTACACTACTGCTAAACATAGAAAAATCCAGAAAGTCTCTGTAAAATGTTCCAGAATCCTACACTACGGCTAAAACTTTGTTAATACCTCTAGAATACGGCTGAACATCTTTTACATAGACGCAAGGAATTAAAACGAACTCAAAATTAAATTCTCCGTACCTAGCGGAGACAGCGCAAACTTGCCAGTACTCCGGACCATGACGTCACGCACATCTGACGATCGTCCTCCCTATCCGCGCTATCGACTTCGTTATTTATAAGTAATAAGTGAGAACGGTCATGCAAAGGCGTTGATCGCATAGTTGATTGGCTGCCGTGGTGAGGGAAAGGAAATTTATAGCAGAACCTCATCAGACTGCGTATAATCGAACGGTTCACGTAACCTGCAGTATTGACTTCGTTTGTTCATATATTTTACAAGTGATGTATCCATCTTGCGCCATTTCAGCATTAATTTCTACTACATTAACTAAATTCAGACAGTAGTAATGCTATAAAGTACATGTTAAAAACACCTGGTGGAAGCTGGGAAACCCCTCTCTATGGGGGATTTCAGCGGATAATCACTGATAACGTTGGCCTTGTCCGTATCTTCTTATCGAGCGCGTCATGCCCTTCAGTAATTCATCAACCGTCTGGCTCGAGAGACAAAGAACTCTTCTTGATAAGGTGAATACGATACCTGGCTGTGCTAGGCGTAAAGAATTTATGAAGATAGTACTGTGGTTACTGTACATCGGCCCAGTGGTGGCGCATTTGCTTCCCGGTCCGCATTTGATGTGACCCTAAGTTCAAAACTCGAGTTATGACGGATATTTGAAGTGGATGCTGGTATTTGTCGTTTCATATTCTTACTTCAGCATATGCTATTATCCTGTCGGTTCATACATAGTCATATAGAAGCAAATTAGTACTGTATTCTCCTTACTTACCTTAAATAGAAAGTACTCTCCTTTGCGTATACCACTAACACTCATATACAGTGTTAGTTACCCACTATCACTTTAACACTTTCATTCAAGGTCCAACTATATCCCCGCATTTAGATCGGGGACAACCACCATCCACTCACTGGATATAGCGCAACCTGTAACTCTTGGCTACCTACACGCTGAGAAGACAAATAGTTTCCTGCATCTCGGGAAACCATTTAATGTATTGGGTAGCAACTGCGTTATGCCGCCACTGCCACTCAGGGATAAATTGCAATGAAATGAGCTGGAGGTATGCGCTCTCTGAATGCTTTCTAGATGTTGTGATGGTGGTGGTCGTAGTAGCAGGAGTAGTAATGGTAGTAGTAGCAGCAGTAGTTGCGACAAATCAAGCCACATATGAACGTAGGCTCCGAGGTAAATAGAAACGATGGATTGAAAGCTTAAACTGTCTTGTGCAATTCACCGGCATTATTTTGGCGAATAGGGAGGGAGCTGAAGGACGTTTGTTTGGCCAGGCAGAGCAGCACCTCGGTTGTATCGGTGCAATGGTGCCGTCACGTGATGGCGTCCCTCTGAAGCACTGATAGTGGCTGTAAGCCGTATTTTCATTGACATTAAAAGCTTCGTGGCATCTCTTCCTTTGCTATTCATTTTGAACATTACATTTCCGTATTCACTTCAATACGTCACACCGTATTTGGCTGAGAAAAGAGGCATGGTGATGATGATGATGATGATGATGATGATGGTGATGATACTACTACTACTACTACTACTGCTGCTGCTAATATTAATACTAATAATAAGAATAAGAATGATAATAACGATGATGATTTATATTCACATATATTTGTATCAATGGTAGATGTGACACCCACCATCCATTCGTTCGATGTAGGCTAGTGTTATCTACCTTGAATGACAAGCCCAGTGGTTTCTTGTGACCCAGGAAACTACTACGTTGGGTGGTAACTACAACCAAATGGATGCCTGGTGGTCTAGTGTATTACGGCGCTCCAATTGGATGTGTACCAAGAGAAGCTGTATCCGAGAAGGCAGCGAGAAAGAGAGGGAATAGAGGTAGAGGTGGGGAATACGCCATTGATGCTCTTAGCGCTCTGCTCATCTCCGTTCATAGGCCTTGAGACTGTGGCGGGCCAATCACCCAACAACCTGGGACTCAAGGCCACTGCATCATCCAGGTCACCACAGTCTCCTCCCCTCGGTGTTACCCTTGGTACTCATTTTTGTTACCCTAGGTACTCACTTTACCTACCAACCCACAGAGTCAAGTGATCCCAGCTGCCCGCACCAGGATTCGAACCCTGGCGCTAACGAGTCGGCAGCGTCACAGTCAGCAATACTAACCACTCAGCCACCGCGGAGATATACACAGAAAAAAAAAACTTTAGCAAAATAGTGTAGTTGTCCCTTAAAATATTGCGTTCTCTATAAAGAAAGTTTGTGACAGAAAACCAAAATATAGGTATAACTTGTATATATTCAGAGGACACTATCCCTTCTCTCACGTACCCTTTCCTGTTTAGCCTTCAGCGATAACATACCCCAGAGTACTGACGATGGTAAGCGTGCTCAGTGATAAATACTCTAGATAAACATTTTGGCTTCTCCTAAACCAGACATTTTTGCCATAATGAGTGGTATGCTGCGACAAGAGATTGGCAATAGTATAAGGCGCAATAAACAGTCGCAAGTGTTTTAGAAAAGATTTAGAGCCGTAGTATTGTCTTATTCTGCCTCTGAACTACAGGAAATAAGCTGCAGTTAAGGGAAGAAAATGTGCTAGTCTAAGGTGGACGAATTAATACCAGTTCATAGTGAGATTTTTACCATACATCAGTACATGCGGTTGGTTAGTAGGTCCAAGCGGTGAAATATGAGGATTTGTGGCATCATTCGTTTTATGTTGTCAGTTTGCTTTCATCTGACGGAACTAAGCCACTATCACAACTCAAATACTTAGTCGTGGTCACATGATAGTTGATACTCTTTAGTTGCAAGGAAGGAGTGAGTCTTCTTGGCCACTATAATTCACTCAACGTAGCTAACTTCAAGCGTAAAATTGCCATCTCCGTCTTGAATGCTGAGCTGTAACAGGAGATTAACACATGAATATGGAGTTAGAGTCACGAAGTTTTATGGAAAGGATGTTGAGCTGCGATGCCACTTATTCCATAATCGGCACTCACATACCGAATGGTCACTTTTAAATGGAAAACATTATATTTTTTATCAACATACATACCTAATACACACCAAATTATCTGAAATCCAGTAAAACAAAAATTGTGTCTATCAGTCCTGTCTTTCTGGCGGGAATGGATTACGAAGCTACTGCAGGTGAGAGATCCTGTAAGGTAAACACGTACTGTAGCAGAGAGCCGCATAGACCAGCGACTCCGATAAATTAATGTCTTTAGTAGCACTGCAAAGTTAATGGGGGGGAAAGTAGTGCTAGTAGTAGTAGTAGTAGTAGTAGTAGCAGTAATACTACTACTACTACTACTACAAGGAAAAGTGAGTGCAGAGCTGTTCCATGTTCCTTACACGTACGAAACCAGATCTTGTTGTGAAAGGAAAATTGAACGTAGGTAATATCCTTTGTTCTGCAGGAAGCACAGGGAAAAGAGAACAGGGAGGGAGCAGTACAGTGATATCTAAGAACAACTGGTGAAAGGTCGTCATAGGGCAGGGTCAACTTTTAGCATATTTGTGTTAACCAGATAACTTAATCAGCCTTGACCTCACTTAACCCAAAATTGGTGGCAATGTTAAGGGTCAGCCAAGTGCTTGATCTGTCGTTTCTTTAGAATAGTAGGTCAATGGTTAAGGTTATACGGCAACGTTTCTTTAGAATAGTAGGTCAATGGTTAAGGTTATACGGCAAAGTAAGTTTAAGGTAATTTTGACCCGATTTGGTGGAAAGATTAAGGGTCACGCAAGTATAAACTCGATTTTGAGAACATTCGGCCCAAAGTCAAGGTCACAAGATAAAGGCAAAGGATCGGTCTTTAGCTTAACTGGAGAGAGAGAGAGAGAGAGAGAGAGAGAGAGAGAGAGAGCGTAACACTTTTTGAACACTCCCTCTTGTTCAAGTTTAATCATGGTGTGTGTAGAGTGTACAAATGAAGATAAGGATATTTACAAGCATTTTATATACACCATAATCTTAGGGGTGTTATCAGAGAGGTATCAGACACTTTATTATCCACGTTTATGGCTTTCAATCCCACGACGCCCTTATTATTTTTTTTGAGTGTGTTCTTGCTATTTCCAGACGATTTTTTCTCGAGTAAAGGGGGATTTATCGAACTGGCGAGGTTAAATAATATTATATCCTAAATTAATAGCTTCAGTACAAGGGGATTTCCTTAAGCTTCTCAAAATCGTCCAGTGCTGGCTTGATAAGGTATGAAAAAGATATCATCGGACTGAATGGGTTAATTTGAAAAGAGTTTGGTAGGTGTATAAGTGAAGACAAACGTATATACTAGAGACAACTCAGAGAACGCATACCTTCACCAACGCCAGTAAAAGTTAAGATCTATGGCTGCAGTTTCTCTTTCATACCAAACGAATATTTTTACGCTCTCACATACTCAGCTAATTCTACGGTCTTAGCCTGCCTTGTTACACCATCTCAAGAGAGCGCCACATGCCTCCTCCAGCGCCAATTAAAATTATGATTCATTCGTCCATCAGAATCCGGATCCACCTCAAAATTTAACCAGCTCCTCCTTGCCCCAGCGCCCACCCGCCTACCACAAATCATTGAAATCCTATAACAGCTTTTGAGACAGGGTGTACACAAAGACAGACAGACTCGGGTGAATACATAACCTCCGTCCTAATTCTCTGGCGGGGTTAACAGGCGGGGGCAACGACCTTAATAGGGTTTATAAATACTGTGAGGTGTTTGGGAAGGATGGCGAGTGAGAGACTAACTAGGAGAGTGTATGTGAGTGAAATGGAGGGGGGAAGAGGTAGGGGGACAGCGAGGATGAGATGGAAGGATGGAGCGGAGAGGTATAGGTATATGAGAGAGGGGGTGTGTGAGCTGGGGAAAGGGCAGCGCAATGACAGAGAACAGGGGGACATGGAGGCGATTTGTTTGTGGCCACCCCTTACCGGAACAAGGCGTCTGGCATTAAATAGAGATAGACAGACAGATAGATAGTTTGGGAAGCTAGGTAACAGAAGGCATAAGGGACAAGTAAAGCCTATACACAACATGGGCTTAAGATAATTCAAGAATATAGACCCACATGGCGCCAGAGAGTCACGAAGGTTGGGCTCTATGTGTTATTGATTTCAGTCCGTATTTATCAACCTTCCTAAGCCTGAGCTGTGTATGGAGTGCTTGTGTATGCGTCTCTCATACACTTCACTATACACTTCACTACACTTCAATATACACTTCACCATACACTTTAATATACCTTTCACCATACACTTCATGCATACTCTTCACCGTACACTTCGCTATACATTTCACCATACACTTCAATATGCACTTCAGTATACACTTCACCCTACACGTTATGCATACACTTCACCAAACACCTCACCATACGCTTCACCATACACTTTAATATATACTTCCCCATACACTTCAATATACCCTTCACTATACACTGCATCATACACTCCACCGGATACATCACTATACACTTCACCATACACTTCAATATACACTTTATTCATACACTTCACCATGCACTTTACAACACACTTCACCATAAACATCAGTCATATCAGACAATATTAAACTAAAACACACACACACACACACACACACACACACACACACACACACACACGAAACAAAACAACCTCTACTGTTTTTGTTGCTGCTGCTGCTGTTGTTGCCCTTCTTATTCTTGTTGTTATTGTTGTTTTTGTTGTTGAGTGGCCCCGGTGTGCCTAGCCAAGCAGAGCCATCACCCGCAGACAAGAAACAGCCCTTGTATGGCCGTCCCGTGATATAAACCAATGTCTGTTTTTGTATCTGGGTGGACGCCGCATTTGCCTCTCTCCACCCAGTTAACATGGGCACGATAGAAAGCTCCACATAATTCATTTTTTTTTAATTATATGGTTACCACCCAGCACTGTAAATTATTGGGATACAGGAAACCATTAAGCTTGTCATTCAGTGTAGAGTCACCTGAAGTGGAATGAAGTATAATAAAAAGTAACAGGAAGGATGGAAGAAATAGGAAGAGAGGAGGGCAGACGCAGAAAAAGAACGATAAAGGTGATGGAAGAAGTAGGCAGCACTACATCGAGTGAGTGGATGATGGTTGCCGCCACCTACCACCACAAAATAATCCACGGTAAGAAGTAAACAGTAGTGGAGAGTCTTTCACCGTAGGAACTGTGTAAGAGGCTTTATACATGCAATTCCTTGGCCCCCTAGACTCACAGGCGCTGGAAGACTCATTCTATGGATGCAAGCTCCCTAACACATCTTCCTAAGCGATTTATTTTGCTTATTACTCCTTACCATCTTCTTCTGTGTCATTTAAGCCAATCAGATAACCCCATTTTCAGAATAACATACAAGCTGATATTAACCAGCCATATCCAAAAATAAATCGCTAAGGGAGAGGTGCTAGGGAGCTTCTTTAACCACGAAAGAGGAGGGGGGAAGGGAGGTTGAGCCAAGTCCTATAGTAGTTTCATCTTAACTTGGCGAAATTGTTGTCCTTTCGCATCTTATATCACGTAGCTCAGTGGCAAAACACACACACACACACACTGGCTCCGGCCCTACATCCTTCCCCTAACACTTCTTCGTGACTAGCATCATATACTAGTAGTAGTAGTAGTAGTAGTAGTAGTAATAGTAGTAAAGTAGTAATTACCACCCCAGGCTCAACTGAACGAGAACCCGAATGAAGTTGCTTTCTCCTGCAGTCCACCGTCCTTCTTTCGGGGAACAGGGAGGGAAATGAGGGACGTTTACATAACCTGGCAGCTCCACCGCCTCTCAGACTAGTGCCACCACGTCACGGCATCCCTCTCTCCCTCGTAGGACATAAATAAAATACCCGCATGCACGAGTGTCAACAAAGGGGGGTAAGCTCGCTGGCTAGATCTATTTATAAACACATGAGACGTTGGCACCCATACTCGCTATCCCCTCCCAACACGTTACCGCAACCCATATAGAGCTTTCATTTTTACGTGGCTCAGATTTTCGTCCTTCTGCAGCTTATTTCACATAGATCAGTGGCAGCATATGACAAAAATACGGCTCTACAACCTCTGCTTCGTGACTAGCATCATATCCTAGTCTTTACTCACCTTGGCACATATTTTCGTCTTTTTGCAGCTTTTTTTTCCCGTAGTTCAGTAGCAAAGATAATACTCCGGCTCTACGTCCTTTCCATAGCAGTTCTTCGTGACTAGCATCAGAATTCAAGATGGAGAGAAGGTATTTTTACGCCTACACTTATTTAATTAGGGACAAAATTTCCACCTCCCAGTTTTGAATTCTGAACTGTAACAAAAGATTAAAACTAAGATACGGTGCTAGTCAGGAAGAAGTGTTTATCCACAAATAAATTGCTGAGGTAAAGGCGCTAGGGAAATTTCTTAGCCGACCAGGATACGAGAAACTTCAAAAATACAGACATGAAGTTCAATGGACAAGAAATACAGGGACAATCACACATCTGAAGCTGCAATAGGCCAGTAACACAACGAAAAAGGAGAATACATTACTTAAAATACGAAAGTGTTTCATAAATACATGTGGAAATTACAGCTTATAGTAAAATAACTTGATATGTTTCCAGCGTCTAAAAGTAACTATATATACAAAATGATCACAGTAGTTATCTCAGTAAAAATATAGACTTGTTACATATTACATATTAAGTTTTGAGCGTTCACCTTGGAAGACTATAGTTATAAATGGAATGGTTTTAGAATGCCGAGAGACGACTGGATCATATTGACGTGGATTCGGTTTATGAAATTTATGGGTGGGTGACAGGATCATAAAGACACCGAAATTTGAGGTATTTGTGTGTGTGTGTGTGTGTGTGTGTGTCCCTCCACTGGCGGTTTTACCAGATCCTGTCGCCATCCTGTAGTCATTTTATACATCATCACAAATCCTGCTCTAGAAATGTTTGTTACACTTCCATTCCTCAATTGGCCTCGTCACCATCATTATCAGTTTACGTTTATTTTCTCCGTGGCCCAGATGAAATGGGGTCACCCGATATCACTCCACGAAGACCTTTTCTATCTCAGGTCTCAGAAAATACATATACAGTATTCTAAGGTTAGGATAATGGGTCAGTATCTATAACGTTAGATTTGTACCTCCCCCCCCAAAAAAAAAAAATGCCCTCTCCATCCTCACCACATGACCAAAACATCTCAAATTTCCTTTTATTTGCTTCCTCGTTCATGTCTTCCGATTGTGTAGTGGTGTTGGTGAAGCTGGTGTGAGGCTGGGCAGCAGAGGTAACGATGCACACAAAAAAGTACTCTACTCCTTTCATCTTAACTTGGCCCACAGTTTCGTCACTTTGCAGCATCTTTCACATAGTTCTACATTCTTCTCACGGCACTTCTTCGTGACTAACATCAAATTCAAACGTTCATTTATTGCTACAACTCAGCATTCCTGGGGAGATGGGAATATTTAGATCGTCAGAGTAAAAAACGGCATAGTCAAATCAAGGGAAATGGTTGTGGATGTGGAGGCGGTGGTGGAGTGAGGCGGCGTGGATGTGGAGGGGCTGGTAGAGGGTGGCGGTGTGGATGTGGTTATGCTTGTGGCTGGGACGAAGGTGGAGAGCACGGCAGACGTTTCTTCTCATAGAGCCAGATGCCAGAAAGGAGGATGACGAGGGATAGCAGGTAGAGGTGGTTGAGGGTGAAGGATAGAGGGAACAGCACCGCCGTCATTACCGACAGCACTGCGTTGTTGAGAGCTGTTAGATAGTCCTGAGAAAGTGATACGTACGTTATTATTGTTACACACACACACACACACACACACACACACACACACACAAATTCCATACAGCGAGACCAGAGGGTAGAAAACGAGCAGACACAATAACTCATTTTTTTTTAACACTAACTTGGCCTAAAATTGCTCTCTCCATCCTGTATATTGAGTCGTTAGAATACATTAGCATTAGAATATGATGCTCGTCGTGTAGAAATGCTATGGAATGAATGCAGGTCCACAGTATCGTCTTTTCCCACCCTTCATCTACGTGCAATAAGCTGCAAAAGGACTAAAATCTGGGCCAATTTCGAGGAAGACGAGCAGAGGTGTATAATAATGTATGTGTAAGTGTATATCCTGCTCTTTTTTATACTTTAATTTCTATACCTATAACTTAAGCTGTATATTTTAATCCAGGGAAAAAAGAATATCACAACGCCAATAATAACAACTATACAAAACAACAGGTGAACTAACAGGCCATAGATATCAGGGTTCTAATGTCCCACCTTGGCGATGGAGTCCAGGTTCCTCACTATAAAGGGGATGCAGAGACCGGCCAGAGATGCAGAGACCACAGACAGGACCACCAACCCCAGAGACCACGCCTGGGGAAATACGTAACATAAATAACACCACAAGTCAACTAAAGATTCTGTAGTTTGCATTAAACCCTTTATTTCCAGAACGTATTTTTCCCTTCATTCTGGGCACATATTTTTCCTTTATTCTTGCAGCTATACCCCTCGTCAAGCAGTTTATCTCAAGCTCTGGAGGTGTGAGGGGGCTGGTGGAGAGGTCAGTATGGTGGAGCACTGACCTGGAGGTGGAGGGGTGTCAGGATGGAGAGGTCAGAATGCAGACTCAGCGACACCCCAGCCAGCAGGGAGCCCCACATGTACAGCCACACCTGCTGCTCCACCACACTTCGCTGGTCGTTCTTCAGTAGCATCTGCGACACAAGGTACGATATTGGCACTTATGTGGTGGTCCATTAATAGCACTCCACTTAAAACTCACTGGCTGTATCTTAGGGGTAGTAGGAACGGCTCAGTTTGCTGGTGTGGGCGTGCGTGTGGACGTGGGAGAAGGAAGTGAGTCAATGATGCAGGACAGACACTAGTAACGTTGATCAAGCCGTTCCCACAAGACAAGAAATCGCCTGGCGTAGAGGAAGAAGAGAATTATACTTGGACCAGCCAATATAGTAGTGTAAGTATGGTAAGGAAGGTTCGTGCGGTGGTACAAATGCTACCATCACAGATAACAACTTGTGTCTAAATAAGAATGATGCTGAGGGTGACAGATGTTAATGCTGAGGATAGGGTTGTGAGAGGTAGAGGGTAGAGCGTGATCTCAAGGTTAAAGGACTGCTTGAGATCGAACAGCGGGAAGAACAGCCATTAAAGTGACTAAGGCTGATGTATGCGTGTATGTTGGAGCCTTTATCAATACAGTGAATGAAACGAAACGAAACCGTGGCTGACCTCATTGACTAGGGAGGCTATGGCTGAGAGTAGCGCCGACAGTTGCGATGCGACGATGACTGGTGCGGTGAGGGAGTGGTGACCTGCGTAGAGTTCCGAGGCACGGGCTACAGGTAGGCTCCCCACCACCAACACGCAGCCTACCATCTGCACTGGCCGCACCTCACGCCCAAACACAACCTGATTTTTGGTATAAGCATGTGAGCGAGAGGAAATGAGTCACAAGGGTTCCATTCAAAGTTCAAACTCTGTCACTGCAGCAGTCTGGGCTTCATCCTTCTGATCACTTGTTTTGAGTGGCATGTGGAGGTATAGGTTACGCAGAAGGATTGCTGGGCCTCAGGGAACGGGCTGTTAAATCTATGCCCAGAGTCGTGCACATAAAATAAAAATGACTGGAGCCAGTGAACTAACCCGGTAAGCAAGTGCAGTGTAGAGGGTGCGAGTCTGCGCGAGAACCATCCATATTGGCGGTGAGCTGGAGGGCATCATCCGCAGGAACAGCAGGTTGGAGAAGAAATAACAGGCGGCGACGGCAAACAGCTTCACACTCGGGTCCCATGACGACATTGATGCTCTCGTCACCTGTCAACATCAGATTACAGTAAGTGGCTACAGATCCGTACACACAACTACATACTCATCACCTGCCACGGTAGAAACCAGACATGTAGAACTTCTAGATTCAGAGGACAGGTAGAATGTGTGGCGATGATTCTACAGCTCCATGTCCTTCCTTCCCGTCTACCTGGACACAACAAGGCTACACCACATCTTACATCATCTAGCCCGGGGGATGGCGGCAACTAGACATCACCACAGTACCAATATATAGCAAATCTCTTCGTTCATTTCGAGCATCCTCACACCCACGTTGACATGAAGGATCTCCCACTTGATGATAAGGTCAAGGATCAACGAAACTATCCGCCATGATGCGGGTAGAGGGATGGAGAAAGCGTACCCCCGAAAAATAAATAAATAAATAAGTGTTGTGCCACTGAGGTTTGATAGTAACTGAAATAAGTAAATTCTCCAGACACAAAAGGATCTATTCCCATGATGTCCCAAATTATTTAACATCCTTTATTGTGCAGCTTTATTTATTTATTTATAAATTACTAACAAATGCCGTGACTGATATTTACACTACCACCGCTTCTTCTTTAGCAATTAATTTTCACACTTCACCTTAACATTATCTAGTACGCTTTTTCTATCCATCTATAGCCAGACTTCATAATCCCACAAGGGGTGACCATTTGTCCTGGAGTTAGTGGTTTTACGGGGAGGGGCACTAACCCTCCACTTGTTGACACGTAGGGAACACGTATGGATTAGACACAGTTTTCATCAGGTACGTTCAAGTGGACTCTGAGGTGCTGTGTCCAGAATAAAGCGCTAAGGAAGAGGTTTTAAGGAATTCTACCTAAATTACGAGACTCACCACAGCGTAGAGAAGGACGATGGCAAGCTTGGTGATCTCAGTGAGGGTGATGATGAGGCTGGAAGGCAGAGGATAGGTGCCTCCATGTGTCGTGGATAGACCGTACAGGCTGAGCTGGTCGACATTCTGAAACGGCAGGGCAGGGCAGGGTAAGGCAGGGCAGGATAGGGTAGGGAAGGGAAAGGAAGGACAAGGCAGGGCAGGATAGGGCAGGGAAGGGTAAGGCAGGGCAGGATAGGGCAGGGAAGGGAAAGGCAGGACAAGGCAGGGCAGGGCAGGGCAGGGAAGGACAGGGCAGGGAAGGACAGGGCAGGACAGGGCTAGACAGGGCAGGACAGGGGTAGATAGGCCAGAACAGGGCTAGGACAGACGAGGGCAGGGCAAAACTGAGCAGGATGGAGTAGGACAGGGCAGGACAGGGCACGAGAGAGTAAAAAGTAGGATAGGGCAGAACGGGGCAAGACAGGACAGAACGGGGCAGGACGGGGCAGAACGGGTAAGAGCAGGGCAGAACGGGGAAGGACAGGGCAGAACGGGGCAGGACAGGGCAGGGTGGGGTAGGACGGGGCAGGGTGGGGCAGGGTGGGGCAGGGCAGGGCAGGGCAGGGCATGGCAGCTGTCAGAGAGCAGGACAAGCAGAGAAAGGCATGTCATGGTCAGAAGGGCCAGTATTAAAACATAAGATACAGAAAAGGAAAATGGAAAGGCAAATTCTGATCCATATTTAAGCAATGGTATAAGGGAAATTTACTTACGTCTTCATATGTGGTACGAGAATCTTACTATAAATCTCAATCACACGTCAGGCCAAGCTCAACATACGGACGGGTTCAGTTTTTGTCAGAGGGGTTCTAAAATGTTTAATCTTTACCCAGTGGTGATAACAGTATATTTTAAATTTAGAGTTATTTGTCTGTTGGTCTGTCTCTGTTGTCACGTTTCAATTACACTTTTCAGTTTATGTTTCATCAGTACCGTGAGTTTTGTACGCTAAACGTTTTTCGAAAGAGTACTCCTTATTTTTCAATCATGTAAACCTGGAGCGGGAAAAACAATACTAATTACAACAAAAACAATAACAAAAAGAGGGAAGGGATTCTGCTTCCTTGACCTCGCGTACCTCTAACCCCTTCAGTCTGGTGGTTTATTTTCCATTTTTATTCTTCCCATCCCCCAGACGATTTTCCTTTTTCCCCGAGAAGAGGTTTTCGAACTGGAGGGGTTAGATACAGCCCTCATTAACCCCTTCATGGCTGGTGCTGGATAGGGACTCCTTCACGTAGTGGCATTAATAATCGGAGTGGCCCCCCTGCCCAGTTTTATAAAAGTCCCTCAGCTTCCTCCCTGTCCCCCCAAAAGAGGATGGTGGACTGCTAGAAAAAGGCACCTTCAGCCTGCAGTCCACAGAGTTCACATACAACTACTACTACTATAACAGCTACCACTACCACTACTACTACTACTACTACCACCAGCACTACCACTGCTGCTGCTACCACCACCACTGCTACTAATACTACAGATCTTTCTCACGTTGCTTAAACCATCTAGTCTTTGCTAAATGAAAACGAAACAAGACGTCACACCTTAGTAATTAAAAGAAAAAATTAAACCAATACAAAATGTCCTCACCTCCAGCAATAGGAAGCCCAGAATGAAGCCAAATGTCCTTCTGAAATCCGATGTCCTCTCCATATTTACGCGTCGAGTTACAGTAGAGGTGGTGGTGGGAGGGTGTGTGGAGGGGGGACTCACTTGGCCACCTCCCCCCGCCACCTTCCTCTCTCCCATTTCTTCCATCATGGCGGCAGTTTCTAATATTACCCTCTCTAAGCACACTAATTTGTTATGGCTGCCTCTCCCTTCTTTGTAGCTTCCTAGACGTTTAAATCATTCTCCCATCTCACCTTGTTTATTTCATCCATCATGGGGTAGGGGTAATATTCCTTTTTAAAACACTCGCTAATATTTTACGTCCGCCCTCTTTCCTTTATAATTTCTCGTACTTTCACTTCACTCAAATTCTTCCTCGTACATTTTCCTTCGCAAAGACAAAAATGTATTCTTAGTCGTGAACACCGTCAGTCTTGTCCTAATCTCAGTCCTTGAAGTTTTCCCTGTGATCAGTGTCCTTTTCTGTCCCACATCCTTCCTAAACCTTCAACATTTTTCCATCGTAGAGAAAACTGTACTATTAATTAAGCACACTATCATCATCATCATCATCATCATCATCATCATTATCATTTTTATTAATATTATCACCATTATTATTATTATTATTATTATCAAAATTTCCGTCTTCCCGTCTGTGCAATTTCCCACATCTTCCGTGCACTGTTTCCTGCTTCTTTCCCTCTCAACCTTTGTACTGTATTTTTTTCCCATCAAGGAGACGAGTTATCATACATAAACACTATCAGTCAGCAGTGCCGTCTCCCTCTGCTTACAATTTTCTATACCTTCAGTACGGATGTAGATAGATATTTGGGGGCCAGGGGGCTTTGCTCCTTGAGGGGCCTCCAGAATGTGATAAGGTATGATGCAGAATTTACAGAACCGTCTGTTATTTGGTGCCAGAACAAAAACGGCTTCTCTCGGAATGTTTATTTTGCAATGGGAGTGTAAAGAAGACCCTGACATCCTATTGCCAGATACTTCAATTTTGTCGAATAACTTTGACTCAGCTGACATCAGGACCAAGTTGGGAAGCCTGCCATGGTTCATTTTTGTGTTATTTAAATGAATGATAGATATGGGGCCTCTCTCTCCACTAGGGGCCCAGGGGAAAGTCTCCAAACAGAACCACCCCCGCTCCCCCCCCCCACGCCACATACCTTCAACGCACTCTTCACCCTCGTATCTTAACTAATCTTTGCAATTTTTCCATCGTAGAAATAAATGCTCTCTTATCAAATGTGGACACGGAGACATTGTTGTTGATTAGTGAGCCTTATCATGCCTCCCTTACAGATATACGTATAGCACTAACTCTTTTGCATCTTAGTAATATACTCTTGCTTGATATTATATTTGCGTGAGATAATGCTGGGGTGTGTTGTTTTCGGTCCAGTGTGTGTGTGTGTGTGTGTGTGTGTGTGTGTGTGTGTGTGTGTGTGTG
>JAGKTI010003237.1:389-19718 GCA_018397915.1 Birgus latro
TCTATCTATCTATTGCCAGACGCCTCAATCCCGAACGGGGTGGCCACAAACAAATTGCCTCCATGTCACTCTGTCCCCTGCCATTTCACTACCACGCATCCAACTCACACCCCCCTCTCCCATATACCTCTCCACTCCATCCCTCCATCTCATCCTCGGCCTCCCCCTCCCTCTCGCCCCCTCCACCTCACTCACATACACTCTCCTCGTCAATCTTTCACTCTCCATCCTCTCCACATGCCGAAACCACCTTAACGTGTTTCTCCTAACGCTTCCCATCACGTCCTCAACCACACCACAACGCTCCTTCACTTCCTCATTTGTTAGTCTGTCTCTCCATGTGACTCCACATGCTCCTTTCAAATAACTCATTTCCACTGCTCTCACTCTTGACTTCTGTCCTTCCAACAGGGTCCAAGCTTCACTTCCATATGTCAGAGTTGGTATCACAATACTGTCATGTAACAACTTTTTCACTTCCATGCTCACCTCCCTGTTTCTTATCACTGCTTTCAACGAACCAGCAACCTTCCTTCCCTGCTGTACCCTTTCGAGCACTTCACCCTCCTGACAACCATCCTTACTCATCACACTGCCCAAGTACTTAAATTCACTCACATTCTCCATATCCTTCCCATCCAATCTCACTGTACACTCACTGGCTTCACTTCTCTCGAAGACCTTCACTTTACTCTTCCCCACATTCACCTTTAGATTCCGTTTCTTACACACACTCCCAAACTCATCTGCCAAGCCTTGCAGCTCCCCTTCGTCTTCGCTCAACAACACAGTATCATCTGCAAACAACAGTACAGGGAGTTTCCAAACACTGCCCTCTCTCACTAGGGCTGCTCCAACATCCACTGCCCGACCTTGTAACTCTTTTATAACCCCATCCATATACAGATTGAACAACCATGGAGACATGACACATCCTTGTTTCAATCCAACCTTCAATTGGAAAGATTCACTCAGTTTGCCATCCACACGCACTGCAGCCTTAGCATCCTCATACATACTCTTCACTGCCTTCAACAACTTCCCATCCACTCCATATATTCTTAATACCTTCCACAAACCTTGTCTATCCACCCTGTCATATGCTTTCTCCAGATCCATGAAGGCTGCATACAACTTCTTGCCCTTCTCTAGAAACTTTTCCACTAAGGATCTAAGAATGAATATCTGGTCTACACAACCTCTTCCCTTCCTAAAACCTCCTTGTTCTTCTCCAACTAATTCCTCAGTAATTTCCCTAACTCTGTCAATAAGTATTCTACCATATATTTTTCCTATTACACTGAGAAGGCAAATGCCCCTATGATTACCACACACTGCTTTTTCCCCTTTTCCTTTGTACAGAGGAATAATTATACCTGACTTCCAATCCTCCGGGACTCTACCCTCCTCCCAAGCCAATCTGCACACCTTCCACATCCATTCTATTACTGTCTCTCCCCCATGCTTCAGCATTTCACCACACACTCCATCAATTCCTGGGGCTTTCCCCATTTTAACTTTCTTCATTGCTTCCACCACTTCCATCCTGGTGATTTCTTCCTCTCTTCTCATAACCCTCCTTCTCCCTGCCATTCCCCAGCCACTTATACTTGCATTACTTTCATTCTCTATGTTCAACAGTTCATTAAAGTGTTCTCTCCATCTGTTTACTTTTCTCCCTTCTCCACTAGTAACCTACCATTTTTATCTTTCACACCCCCACTGACTTCGTTGGCACCCTGTCTAGCTCTCTTTACCTCCTTCCAGAACATTTTCTTACATTCCCTCCACTTTACACTCAAATTCCTTCCAAACTCCTCATCCACTGTCTTCTTACTCTCTCTCTTACTAATCTTTTCACCTCTCTCCTCCTCACTACATATAACTCTCTCGTCCGTCTCTCAGCTTCTTCGTCGCCCCTGTTCCTCATCCACTCATTATATGCTTTCTTCTTTTGTGCAACAGCCTCTCTCACCTCTTCAGTCCACCATGCTGTTCCTTGAACCCCCTTTCGTCTTCTTTTCACCCCACACACCACCTCACATGCTGCACAGATTTCTTCTGTGAATACCTTGCACACACCCTCCACGTCCCCCATCTGCTCCAATCTATATTTACCCAATCGCTCCTCCACTTCCCTTCTATATTCAGCCTTTATTCCATCCTCTTGTAACTTTTCTACCCTCCTTGTAACACATACTTCCTCCTGTCCTTCCCTTCTTCTCTTCCTCCATCTTGTTTGGATTCTGATTCTGGCCACCACCAAGTGGTGGTCAGAAAGTCCACTCCCCCAACCTCTATATACTCTTGCATCCATTATACATCTTCTCATCCTTTCATCCACACACACATAGTCAATCATTGCCTTCCGTTCATTCACTCCCCGGTCCTCTCTTCTCACCACTCGCCATGTATACCTATGGATCATTTTGTGCCTGAAGAGGGTACAGTATTAGCTACCACCAACCCCCTCCCAGCACAAATGTCCACTAAAGCACTGCCATTCTCATCCATCTCTGCAGGCACACCCCACTCACCAACCACTCCATCCATCTTCTCATTCCCCACTTTTCCATTCATATCTCCAATCAGAAACACTCTCTCATTCCTTTCAAACTTTTCCAAGCAGGCTTCCACATTTGTCCAAAACTCTTCTCTCATTCTACTTACATGATCTTGCATTGGCACATACACGCACACAATTGCCCACATTTGTAGTCCAACTTTCACTCTTACCCACACAATCCTTGACCCAACTGATCCATACTCTCTTGCATTCTCCTTCCACCTGTTGCTCACAACAATACACACTCCCTCTTTCGCCCTCTCATTCTCACCCACTCCTGCGCATATACCCCACCCATATTCCCATTCTCTCACACTCTCACCTCACCATTTAGTTTCAGTTATTCCACATATATCCACTTTTGCACTCTTAAGCACCTGTACAATCTCTCTCTCTTTCACCTCATCATTCATACCCCTCACATTCCAGGTCGCAATCTTTATCTCGTCCTTTGTCCGTTCCTTTGTCGTCAACTTTTGGTCAGTCCTGGTCCGAGGCTTCCTGTTCGTATTTGTAGTTAGTTGTTTTTACGGGGTGGGGCACTAACCCACCACCAACCCTTTTAGTCGCCTCTTACGACAAGCAGGGATACTGGGGGAGAATTCTTGAGAAACCCCTACCCCCAGGGGGGTATTTCTTTCCTTCATTCTTTCCTCATCCTTCTGCCTGTGGGTGACTCTACACTGAGTGACAAGCCAAATGGTTTCCTGTACACCAGGAAACCATTTACTACGCTGGGTGGTAACCATATAACCAAATTCTGGCGCCTGGTGGTTTAGTGGGTAATTACGGCGCTCCAATCGGATTGAGCCATTGAAGGTTTATATCCAAGGGATGGTTGGGGTTTATTGCTCGTGTAATGCCACCCAGGGATGAGTGAGGCTGGTCACTCTCATCTTAAATGTCAGGACCTACTTGTCTATCCTCAGGCTCCTACGCTCCTCTGTGGAGCGACATAGGATTGGTTAATGGATGAATAGATGGGTGTATATATACTCTGTGTGTGTGTGTGTGTACTTGGTATGGTAATAAGTGGATTGATGTGATACCTCTTATTGTCCCCTGGTGTTGCCTGGCGTCAGCTGGCAGAGTTGCTGGTGGGGGCGCGGTGCATGGTTAACCTCAGGGATGACAACGGTGACACTCCCCTCATTTTGGCTGCACGCACCTGCCAGCCACCCATCATCAGGCTCCTCCTCAACAATGGTATACTGTACCTTTTTACCGACTTTTGTCGCACCTTTCCATAAAGTGATTTGAACTTTCTATTAAATAAAGATAATGTCTCTGGCCTGAAGAAGTTAGGATTAAAATATTGTTCATCATCATCTAATCCTGTGTTTTCCCATGAGGTGTGTAGGAGCCCGGGGCTAAGCAGGTTAGGCCTGACATTTAAGATGAGAGTGACCAGCCTCATTCATACCACTCAGGGATGAATGAGGCTAGTCACTCTAATCTTAAATATCAGGACCAACTTGCCTAGCCCCGGGCTTCTACGCTCCTCATGGGGCAACACACGATTAGATGATGATGATCAATATTTTAATCCAAACTACTTCAGGCCAGAGACACTATTTTTATTTTATTCTTAATATCTTCTTATAACTGTATCCACCTTAGAATCAATGTTCAGATTAGAAAGAATAAATATAGCCTTTGTTACCCCAATACTACTTCAGAATTCTTGTAATTTAAATAAAATCAACTGGTGTTAACAAAAATAAAATATAAAAAGACATCATTAGAGTGAAAGTTCCAGCCATAAGTTCATATTTACTTACATTTGTGTTAGGAGCCAACACCAACTACCCCAATGGGCTGACTGGGACGACACCATTGCATGAGGCAGTGGAAGGCACACGTGACGCACAGTTTGCTGACTTTGGTATTGTATTTGGTTTGCTGAGAAGCCACGGCGCACGGCTGGATGTCGAGACGCTCACTCCAGGCGACACACCACTCTATCGCGCCCTTCTGTTAGAGAAAAACAAGGCTGCTGCTCTGCTGATCAGGCAAGGGTGAGTACAAACATGCATCGTATTATCTGCCATGGAATACCAGTTGTACAGAACAGGTTGTGATACATTGGATTGGAACACACAACTGACATACAGTATAGAGATGATATAATTCTCAGTGCAATCAGGTGACAACCTAATGAATTCATATGAATTAGGAGGGACCTCTAGAAGTTAAGGGAATACTATATTGAAAGCTATATTTGGCCCTTCCATTTATGAAAACCTCTACAAAGCTGAATGAAATCATAATTCAGGCAACAGGAATAAAATGTTAAAAGCATCACCATGTTAAACGGGTTTGAATATTACAGCATTACAATACTGAAGGGGTTAATATACTGGTGGTCCACTTGTAGATGCAATGTGAACCAGCAGACACCAGCGGGCACCCCCGACTACCTGCATATGATTGCCCTGCGTGGAAACACCCCCCTGGCCACACTGCTGGTCCTGGCCGGGTTCAGACTATGGAGGGCAAGCTGGCTCAACACACCTGCAACACCTGGCACACTCATGGCACAACTGGCTAGGCTCAGGTACAAGTACACTGTCTTCAGTTGAAGTCTAGGATGTGTGGAGAGTTGCCAGTAGGTGACGAAGACCAACATGTGCAAGCATATTGGAGCCTTGATAAACAAAATGAAACCATGTGTGTTTGTGAAATGCTCCTCCAAGTTAAACAGCTGTGATAGAGACATACATTTAGTTCATGAATGAAGGATCGGGAGAACTAAAAAACTCACTCGTGATTTCAAAACTGCTATATACTGATGCATGGGTAATGATAAATAATGTGTAATTCATTTACAACTTAATAATGGAATAGCTTTAAGTTATATAACTCTAAATGAAGACTTATTGGACCTGCTATGTCAGAACAAAGTTACAGTAGATCCAGTCATCCATTACCCAATCCTACGTTGCCCCATGAGGAGGGTAGGAGCCCAGGGCAAGGCAGGTTGGTCCTGACCTTTAAGATGAGAGTGGCCAGCCTCACTCATCCCTGAGTGGTGTGTATTACATAAGCAAAAACCCCAACCATCCCTTGGATATAAACCTTCACCGGCTCAATCCGATTGGAGCACCTTAATTACCCACTGAACCATCAGGTTCCATCTATCTATTGCCAGATGCCATAATCCCGTAAGGGGTGGCCATTTGACTTTGAGTTATTTGTTTTACAGGGAGGGGCACTAACCCTCCACCAACCCACTTGTTGACACGTAGGGAGCACATATGGTTTGGTTATATGGTTACCACCCAGCATTGTAAACGGTTTCCTGGCTTACAGGAAACCATTTGGCCTGTCACTCAATGCAAAGCCACCTGCAAAAGAAAGAAAAGCAATAAGAAGTGACAGGAAAGATAGGAAGAGAGGAGGGCAGGCACAGAAAAAGAATGATAAAGGCTAAAGAAGAAGTAGGCAGCACTACATCAAGTGAGTGGATGATGGTCACCACCACCTATCCGATTGGAGCGCCGTAATTACCCACTAAACCACCAGGTGCCATAATTTGGTTATATGGTTACCATCCAGCATAGTAAATGGTTTCCTGTACACCAGGAAACCATTCGGCTTGTCACTCAGTGTAAGGAACAGGAAAGAAAGATAAAAGAGGGAGAGTAAAGTCACCTGTAGGCAGAAGGACGAGGAAAGAATGAAGTAAAGAAAGACAGAAGAGAAGTTGGTAAAAAAAAAAAAAAAAAAAGTGAAACTGCTGGTATAGTTCACCCTCTTGTGCTTTCTCTTTTCTTGTTTTTAAGTCATACCTCACCTCATCTGTGAGAAAAAAGTTCATCATGATGGTCGTGATGGTGGTGGTGGTGGTGATGGCTTGTAACTTAACTTTCACCCATCAGATGCCAGCCGCTGAGTTTGGGTGAGCTGTGCCGGGTGCGGGTCCGAGGGTGGCTGGGTGAGCGTGTGGAGGCCAGACTGGAGGCCTCTTCATTTCCACTCCGTGTGGTTCGCTTCCTGATGTTGGATGACGTGCCTGATGTTGACCTTTGATGTATGGTGGGGTCATAGCAGCTGCCAGGCCTGAAGTCTGGCAAGTGGTTGTAAGTTGAGGTGAAAAGCGATGTAGGCTGCAGTTTTATGTTAGATTAATGGCAGATGAGATGTAAGTTAGACAAATGTTAGATGAGAAGAGGGTGTAAGTCAGACAATTGTTAGATGAGAAGGAGGTAAAGGCTGCTGGTGTAAGTTAAAGAGGTAAAAGAGGTTAGAAGAGGATGTAGGGGGAATTATAATTTAAAGGAATGTTAGAAGAGATGAGAAGATGTGAGTTACAGTTCTAAGCTAGAGGTAAGTTAGATAAAAGAAGGGACTGTGATCTGTGAAGTTACAGGATTATTAGAAGAGATAGGAGGGTTGTGAGCTGTAGTTCTAAATCAGAGGTCAGTTAGAAGAGATCAGAAAGGGATGCGAGCTTTGAAGTTAGAGGAATGTTAAAACAGATAGAAGGGGTGTGGATTACAATTAGAAATGAGAAGGGATGTGAGCTGCAGTTCTAAGCTTGAAAAAAGTTAGAAGAAATAAAAAGGGAATGTGGGCTGCGAAGGTAGAGGATAGCTGAGAGAGGTATGAGGGGGAGTGGGCTACATTTAGAGGTGAGAAGGGATGTGGACTGCATTTGTAAACTATAGAGATGTTATGCCCTCAGGTGTGTGGTGCATAATAGGTCTAAGTTACGGGTCAAGGCTATGAGGCTACTCTAGGTCTGTCTTGGCGTTAGGTAATCACCATTGGTCCAAAGAAGTGCAGTCATTAGGATGATCTGAGAGAGATGATTTTTTTTTTTTTTTTTTTTAGACAATGCTTTACCTTTTAACTGTGTAAATAGTTCTGTAATTTGCATTATTGTCTATTTTTATAGCAGTCTGGATGCTTATTGTGTAATAGCCAAATACTATGCAGTGCATGTTATTAGTTGTTGATAGCTTCCCAACCAGTGATTACTGAAATACCAATGCTGCTGTTTATGACTAACTACTATTATTGGTTTTACAAATACTGTACTGTCTTGTTTACTTTTGGATGGGGAAGAAAGGCTACTATATTATTTGATTGATTACATGACAAAGATTGTGGCAGTGCAATAGCTGAGGTCATTGCCATCGTACAACGAGTACAAGCAGAATAAAGATAACGTGTATATACAGTAGTCCCCCAATTATCCGACATAATAGAGCCAAAGGCATGTCCAGATATATTCGAAATTCAGATACGGAGCATTATCCTCTACTGCACCTATATGTACAGTACTGTGCTAGACACCCAGAAAACAGTGCATAAACAACAAAAATCCACAAGTACCCTACCTTTATGTACAGAACTGTGGCAGTGGCCAAGCAAGAAAGGGGCGCCATTGATAGCTATTCGAGGGGGGAGCAAGAAAGAAAGGGGCGCCTTCTAGTAGCCAGCTAATTTAAGTTTTCACTACTTATTACTTATATATCTAATTCTTATAACTTTTGGAAGTTTGGGCTAAACCAGGGTTGCACAACCGGCGGCCCGCGGGCCACATATTGCCCTCAAGCAACCCTCTGGCGGCCCTTAGTAGGTAATAAAAGGTAAAAAAATAATAAAAGGTAATAAATTGATAAATAGCAGGTCAGATAATAATTCAAAATGTGCCGTGGACCCAGAACTGGACAAGAAGTGAACGCGTCAGCCACCGTGTCTAGACATAGTCACTCTAGACGGGAGTCTGTGTGCCACACTGCCGAGTCGACGGCCTCACTGTCTGAGTACCGACAGTCGTTATTAGGAACTCTTTCAGAGAGGGTTGATTACTCTTGCTCACAATGGCTGCTAGTACTTCTACTGGAAAAAATGCAACTCGGAAAAGGAAACTAGAAGATGAACACAGAAAATTTCATGAAATATGGACAGACAAATATTTCTTTGTGGAAAACAATGTAAACAATATCATTTGTTTGATATGCCAGAGTAGCATAGCTGTTTGTAAAGAATATAATTTGCAAAGGCATTATTTAACAAAGCACAAGTCCTATGAAAAAATCTCTGGTGAACTAAGGAAGCAGAAAATAAAATCACTGATGCAAACTACCAACTAATGTGTGAGAAACAATGTATGTAAGAAAAATGAACACTATGCAACAACGGTAAGAAAACTCAGGGAGGCGTTTGACAGCAGATTTGGAAACCTCAAGAAAGAAAGGAATAACTTGATGTTGTTCAGCAACCCTTTTTCTGTATCACCTGAAGACGTGGAAGCAGAAGCCCAGTTAGAACTGATTGACCTCCAGAACAGCGACATTCTTCATACAAAGTTTAAGGAAGGGGACTTACTCAATTTCTATAATTGTTTGCCCAAAGATCAATATCCTTATTTGAGAAACAAGGCTGCTATTTATGCAAGCTTATTTGGCTCTACCTATATATGTGAACAAACATTTAGTCTGCTAAGTCGAAACAAGTCAAACATTCAAAGCAGGCTGAGTTTGTGACTGGCAACAACAAAGTTTCAACCCAACATAAAGAAGCTTGTCTATGAATCAGTGTCAAAAATCGCATTTAGAAGACTGTGTCATGCATGCCAGGTAAGGATTAATCATAGTTTTGTAACGTAATGGATTAAGTACTATATTTTTACCATTAAGCACCTAAAATTTCCACATTTTTGTTTAAAGTAAATCTTGTGGCCCTCAGTGAGTTTTAAATTTGATCATGTGGCCTGAGGAGCCCAAAAGGTTGTGCATCCCTGGGCTAGACATACAGTGAACGTTTTCAATAGGAAAACGTTCACTAACGTCCGCATTTCCACACACACACACACACAAAGATACTTTTTGTGTGCGGCATATGTATGGGTGAGGGTGAGGTATTGAAAACGTTCACTAACGTCCGCATTTCCACACACACACACACAAAGATACTTTTTGTGTGCGGCATATGTATGGGTGAGGGTGAGGTGCCCGACTTCTTCTTGCCTGTGGCCCTAGGAGTTGAAAAGAACAAGAGGTGCAGCAAACAACTGGAATTACAGAGGGGTGCCAACATACCTCCTGGGGGGGGGGGCATGGCCCCAATGGCCCCCTCCCCTAAATCTGCCAGTGCATAGAGCCACCTTTGAGCTTCAATAGCACCACATAATAACAGTGTGCATTAACTGCTAAACTGTAACAAATGGACTTTCCCCTCCCCCCCCATGTTTTAACCCCTTCATTAGAATGGCATGTGTGTGTGTGTGTGTATAAAGGGTGTCTGGGAAGAGTTTAACAAAAGTCAGTTATTCTAGTGCTAATTTTGAATTTAAAATGCTACATGAACCTTGGTTCAAATCTCAGTAGAACTACAAACACTGATGTGCTTATGGTCTAATTATGTAGGAGACCATTTCCACCAGTATAAATATGTGATGGCTATTGCCAGTAAATATGATTAAACTTGAGAGTTACAAACTTTGTCTAGTAGGACTAGATCATGATGATTCTCTCTCACTTGATACTGGCTACCAGCAGTATTTTACTCACCTTGGGAAGAGACCTGTTGTAGTGAAGGGGTTGACTGTATAATCCACAAAGTTAACTCTGGCCTCTTGAGTAACTGACAGGCTGATAGAGAGGTGGTGATTAACTTTGAAAAATAATTAGTTTAAGATAATCAGCATACAAATTCATCCTTGACAGTAAAACTGTCATTCTTTTCAGTACAAAATTTTTATGAATTTATTCTTCCTATCGAAGTATAAAGTCAGCTTGCCTATAAAGTGGCTAATTGGTTGACGAAGAAATTAACGGTATAGGAGACAGAGCCTATACAAAAAATGCCTTATATTTAAAACTTTTGCCAGGGTCACCCCTCACCTACCAGCCCTAACCACCTCACTTTGGCCTTAATGTACCAAACAATGATAAATACAAAAACCATCACCCAGATTAAACCAGCACCCACCCAACATCATACTATCACCCCAAACCACACCATCACCCAAACCACACCTTCACCCAGACACACCATCATTCAGATCACACCACCTTCCATATCACACCATCACCCAGACCACACCACTACCCATATCTTCACCCTGACCACACCATCCCCAAGGTGCAACCATCACCCAGACCACATCACCCACACCATACTATCATCCCACATATCATCACCCACATAATACCATCACCCACACCGTACCATTATCCCACACCATACCATCATCCCACATCATACCATCACCCACACCAGCCCATCATCCTGCATCTTACTATCACCTGCACTATACCATCAAGCCATTGCACCGAGCTCCTGAGCAGTTATGTGGCCTGTGCTGCGTAACTGCTACAGTATACAGTATTTGGCCTTGTTAGGGCCCAGATCGTGCATTGGCATGGATCTAACTGTTGTGTGGTGACTTTTAGAACTAACCAACTGCCTACCATGATTACAGATGATAAGCATTAGGGGAGAGAATGTAGACTACTGTACTTCATGTATACTGTATAGGCACATTGGAGTGGACAGATGTGTATTTTTGTAATCCGTCATCCTTGGCAGTTCAAAAAGAACTTTGCCCAATACACTTATTCAGAAGCAAAAATGGTAAATGTAAATTACTGCCATATCCTCCAACTGTTGTTATATATTTGAGATTTAGAGTTTCATATTTAAAGAGGATATTGGCCCCCAAGTACCACCGGCCTATTCAACACAATACCAGTATAACAGTTTGCACTCTCAAATACAAGCAACAGTTTGATATTTTAATTTACTATAGTGCTGTTTACTGTTTATAGAAATTCAATCTGGGAAATAGGGTTTTTGTCCAGCCCAAATCCTGCTCATTAATCACAAGGTCGTGTATGTCGCTAAAAACATGGCTATTCACCTAACTTTTCTTGACTGTTGATTGGAGGGCCAGGGAACCATCACTACTACTGACAAATCCAAGGAAGAAGTGTTTTTATGGGAGAGAGAATAATGATGATAACTGTATGACCCTAAATAAGAGTAATGATGAGACAGGATTTAAAAAAAAAAAAATGCACATATAGAAATAACATCCCTAATTGTAGTCTTTTTCAAAACCATATCACCGAAATTCTGACATTGTTCTGGTCACAAGGTCCAGGGTGCCTAATTCATCCCCTCTTGGCCCTATATCAGCCATACACCACCAGAAACTTTAGTGGCATAGTGAAGTATTAACATTTCTCCTTAAGACTGTCAGTAATTCTTATGGTTTCCTTATACTGTCCAACAAAATTAGGTTTGATTTTAGTCAAACCATGGAGTGAAAGATCCACAATAGCAAATATTGTATACCGTAATTTTAAGTGTAGTATAATTTTCTGTTTTACAGATAACTTCTCACTCACATTATTGCTACCTACAGATTTTAACTTGTGGGTTGTAGGTTAGTTTCAAGATATTCCAGGGTCTGCAGAGGAAATTGAAAGATTTTTGTGACTTTTCCAATGAAACATATCCTTCATAGCATGAAGATTTCCCATACCATAGCTGAGCTTGAATATGTCTTCCTTAGGGACTCTGTGTGCGTGAGTGGACATTGTTGGTTTTATATTCCTTTTCACATCAAGGCTTACTGTTTAGAAGCTTAAACTAAGCCTACATAACTGTACATCTCTACAGAGCTTGCAGTATCAAGCATGACACTGCCAGTTTTACCAAAATATATCCCTGGGTAAACTTTGTACTTTAAGCTCTATTTCTAAACTTCCTGTACAGTACTGTATTTTATTCAGCAGCTTAACCCAATATCCCATGTTCACATTCGGCATTTAGTTCTTCAGCAAGGTTCTATCTTTTGGGGAATATTAACCAGGGAAGGTAGCAGAGTCATCACATCTATATATTATGCAGTGAGCATTCCCACCCACCCACTGATATCCACTTTACCTTTTTGTTGATATGTTGAGTACATATGGAAAGTATGCTTTCTCCTGTTCCTAGAGATCAAACTCAAAACTCACAATTGTACACATCTGTGAATTAAGAAGCTCTTTGTTATTAGCTTATCCCAGTGGCTGACCTGGATCTGTGAGCTTTATTTCACAGATGACTGTTGCTGGGCTGTTGAATTCTCAACCTCAGTGACTAATGGTAAACTCAAAAACTTCCACAAGATCTCATCACACTGTTCACCTTTGTGGTGTACATTAGGCAACAGGGAACCATTCTGCATGAACATGATTATACTCTTTTTTTATTATACCTTGGCCTAAAACTGCCATCTCTCCATCTTGAGGATTGTAACAAAAGTTCTCTTTATATAGAATGCAGAGCCATACAGTTGTCTTTTTCTACCACTAAGCTATGTGAAATAAGCTGCAAAAGCATGAACATCTGGGCCAAGTTAGTGTAAAGAGTATTGACGAGCAGCAGCCATGGTGAAATGGGTGAACCAGGAGCCAGTAACACCTATCCTTTCTCTCACACTAGTGTCTAGTCTTTGTGGTGGACTATACTCACTTTAACCTGGCCTAAATTTGACATCTCTCCATTTAAAATACAGAGCTGTAACAACAGCTTAACATTTAAATATGATGCTTGTCATGAAGTGCTTTGGAGAGGATGTACAACCACAGCACTGTCTTTTTCTGCCAATTAGCAACATGAAGTAAGCTGCAAAAGGATGAAAATCTAGAACAAATTAAGGTGAAGAGAGTATAATCACAACATTCAAGAAATTACGTGCTTTCAAGAGTGCACTTCACTTACCCACTTGATGCATACCATTTTGGAAGTGTAGAAGCAATACAGTTTTGTAGCATTTAGGCAGCTTGCTTCAGTCTGTATAACAAAAATTGCTAAAATGAGCTTTATAGAATATATAACACTTTATAGTAAAGTGACTTTCTAAACTATATTATTTTAATATCCCACTTCATACTGTGGACAGTTTACTACAGGTACTATCTATTTATTCATAGCCAGATGCTGTAATCCCTTAAAGGGTGGCCATTTGACTTCTGAGTTAGTTGTTTTACAGGGAGGGGCACTATCCCTCCACCAATCACTTGCTGACATGTAGGAGACAGGTACGGGATGATTATGTGGTCATCACTCAACACTGTAAATGGTTTCCTGGCTTACAGGAAACCATTTGGCTTGTCACTCAATGTAAAGCCACCTGAAAAGGAAAGAGTAGTAATAAAAAGTGACAGGAGTAATGGAAAAAATATGGTAAGGTAGACGAAAAAAAAATAATGATAAAAGTGAAGTAAGAAGCAGGCAGCACTACATCAAGTGACTGGATGATGGTGTCACCACCTACCACAATTGTAGCACTTTACATTGTCGAAAATCCTCGTCACCTCTGGGTACTCAGAACCAATGTACAGAAGGCAAGCCATCACTCCCACTAGAGTACTCTGTGAAACTGTAGTGCTGCCCTGTGGTAAACCCTTCAAATCAGATGTTGTTTACCTTTCATTCTTGCTCACTGCAGACAATTCAATCCAGCTTAGGCAATTTTAACTGGAGAGGTTAAACACTGCCTTCATTATGCCCTTCACAGCTAGAAACCCTTCCTCAGTTGAATAAATCACCCAACAGTAGCCTAAATGAAACTAAAAGTTGTCACTGGATACAAGAAAATTATAAGAAGACTACTGGTGACCATGGATGTGCTTCAAATCATCATCTCTTATGGGGATAAAACCTGGAAAGTAGATAAGGGTAAGTTTGTGATGAATACAATCTGTGGAAATGAATTTTATTAGACCAACTATGTATATGAGGAGACATGATGGAATGAACAACAAAAACTACCTATGACTTATGAGGTATGGAAGAACAAACTAGGGAACTGGGATGTCGTGTGACTGAACAAATACAGTACGGTAAATGGGAAAACTACTCGAAAGCAGTATCGTCATGTTCCAGTATGTCATAGTATCTTTGGAGGTCACTAAAAGTGTGGTGCGTGGCACTGGTGGGAAAGGAAGACCATTTACTGTAAAAGAAAATGGGGTAGAGGAAAACATGAGAGGTGAAGACCAATTACAGTTAAAAAAGAGTAGATGAATATATGAGAGGTGAAGACCATTTACAGAGACAAAAGAAACCAGGAAAGATGAAGACCATTTACAGTTAAAAATTAGTAGAGTATAATATGACAGGTGCAGAACTTGTTATTGTTAAAAAAATTAGTAGAGGAAAATGTAAGGAAACGAGTCCAGGATAATACAAGAGTTGACGACCATTTACTATTTAAAAAGGGTAGAGGAAACTATTAGAGGTGAATGGGGAAGGTGCATGACAAACTAAGAGCAGCATAGAGACCACAAAACATGCAAACACTCACAACAGCCATGCTGTTTAAGAGTATCCAGGAACTATACACTTTTTACTCTGACTTGGCCTAAAATTACCACATCCACCTTGAATGCATAGCTGTAGCAAATAGATTAACACTGAAATATGATGCTAGTCAGGAAGTGATGTGAAAAGAATGTAGAGCTGTAGTACTGTCTTATTCTATCACCAAGAAACATGAAGTAGGCTGCAAAAGAATGAAAATCAGGACCAAGGTAGAGTAAAAACATTATAGCAAAGCCTTGCAAACAAGTGATGATTATATCATCATGAACATCTTCACAATGCCATTTTTACATTACTGTAATAACTGAAATGAAACATATTAATCACTAGTCTGGCCAAGATTCAATCCCCGGCCATTGTGCTACAAATGTGTGCACATTACCACTGAGCTAAACAGAGGATCCCCGCTTTGGCTACACGTGGGCATTTACAGACCCCATTACACCCCTCCTTTCTCCCCTTGGTGATTAATGTGGTGAGTTCTGAACACAAGAGGTAGTGTAGCATTGGAGGCCACCATTGGGGACGCTGTGTACCACACCGAACAGCTTATCCCCAGGATGTAAGGACAAGGACGCTTCCAGTTAACCAAGGAACAACATCAAATTGCCAACAAAGCCTCACCTCGCATCTCAAACCACTGCCAACCAATGTAATAACTGAAATTAACAAATCAATCATTGGTCTGGCCAGAATTCAAACTCAGGCCCCGGCACTGCAAACAAGCGCACGTTACCACTGAGCCAAACAGAGGATCCTCGCTTTGGCTACGGCCAATGCAGGCATTTATAGACACCATTACATTAACCCTAAATTCTTGAAGCATTACATACATTATAACACAGTACTGTAAATAACTGGGTAAATGGTGTTAAGGACACAAAACATAAAACTCAGACTTGAGAATCAATGACTTAAAAATAACCTGCTAATTTAGCTGATGACAAAAACCCCCTGAGTATATATATTAAAAAAGAAAAAAAATCTAAAAAAAAAAATCTCCTTTATTCTACGATAGAAACCTGGAGTATGTAACACACTATCACTGGGAAATATCTCTCTGACCTGCCTTTATTGGGATCTTGGAGACCCTTTACTTAAATTACTGGATGTACTATATTCACATTAGTTAAGGAGGCCACATACCACCTTTTCCTATTTCATATACGTAGTCTATTTCTGCACTGAACACAAAAATACTGTACATGTCACACTTGCTATACGATTGGTTTAAATCAACTGGATAACATTTGATTCATTTGTGAACATAGCAATCTAATAAGCAAAAGTCTTGTAGGGGATTTTAGTGATGGTATATGCAAAAATGAAAGATGTACTGTATATTTTTTTAAAATGAAAATGGGGAAAGGGGCTAAAATGTTAGGGTCATATAAGGACTTGATGGGTTAATGATTGATCGTAAAACAAAGATGACCGCTACAACCTCTTCTGTACATTATCACTGAAAGCTATGGTGATACTGACCCCTTCAACACCATGAAGCATTTTAAGGTTTCATCTTGCTTCCTCAAGATGATTTTCTTCAATTTCTGAGACTTTCCAAACTGGAGAAATTTTATATCACCAAATTAAACACTTCACTATCAGCGGCCTGTCAAAAAGCAAATATAATTAAAAAAAAAAAAAAAAGTACTTGGACTGAAGGTGTTAAAGCATATAAATGAAACCAGAGACAGTATCAATATGTAAGAAAAAAAGTTAGGAACAATGTGGTAGAAAGCCTCCCAAGCCAATAAGAATAGGAACCAAGGAGATGCAGGCTTCAGCACACACACTAATCCCATGAGTAACATCATCATTCACACATCTTTAATTACAAACATAATGCTTAATGCTTTTGTGGAGGAAGGCAGTGTAACATCCAAAAAGTGACATATTACAGTACATCTCATCTGCTGCTTTACATACATACATTTACCTCTCATGCTGTGCATACAACTTATTTCTCAGTTGCTGTACACTGGGTTTTTCTCTCATTTGCTATACAGTCTCCCAATATGTATCAAGCCTCCTGGGCCCCATGTTTCTTTGCAAACAAGACATGCACAACAAGTTTGACGGGGTTAGTATTTCTGCTTCTGTGCACCCGATAATCACTATATCTGCAGCATACCACATTATGTTATACAATGTACCAAAGTGATTATTCTTTCTTCTTTTTTACACCATATGCAATACCATTATCATTATTTGAAACCCCATTAATTTATGTACCTTAGGTAATGTCCATTTCATGAGTTGTTTGGCCAAGTAGCAACTGTTACAGATTCTTTATGAACAGAGGACACCTGTAATCTAGTGTAAGTTTCCCCTTCCTCTGTTCATTTTGTAAAAAAAAAAAATACTATACTGATTGCACGAACCAAACTTAAGCAATATATTGTTAAAAAAAAAAAAAAATGATTGCGGCAAGACGAACTTAATCCTTACTATGTTTGGAGGAACCAAGCTTACTATCAATCTGATCTGATATTAAATTCGTTTTCCAGCATTTATGGGTGCATAATGCCTTATCACATGACAATGACACTTTGATTTACTCATCATCATCCAGACCTCCTTTCCCACCCTAGGGCAGGATCAGGAGTAGGAAAGTTCAGACAGTCTAAGTTTGCCCAATTCAATAGGCCACACTTCCATTCACTCATCATTCAAGTTCTTGGAATCCTGACTCCATCAGATAGGCCCCCCAAAAAATTTCAACATGTTCTGTAACTTCACATATACCTATCTGATTTACTGCACAGTCATATTATTTCCATGTGAAGTGAATGAAGCCTTGCAAATGTGTCTGAAGCACAAAACGAGAAAATATAGTCGCGTACCCATGGGATTTAACATACATTAACCACATATTCCCAGCAAGAGAGCCAAAACACAAACTGACCACTACTGACATATTTCACTTCCTCACTAAATTATTATTCTCATGATACAGCACCATGACTCATGACAATTAAAGCATGGGTCTCAATGATAACTGGACACTCTTGCATACTTGCTTAGCATGCCTAGCAATATAATGCAGATTTATACAATTACTGTTAACAAATATTTGATCACTGTGTCACATTTCACCAATGGGGAAAGGGGCCAATACTTTTCGGGAGACTGCAAATATGATTTACCACACTTCATTCTGTACATTTTATAGCATAACTTGCAAATCTGTACTGTACTACACTACCATGCATATCTGTACTGTACTACACTATCACTGAAAACAGATTTAATATACATTAGAAATAGAGTTCACCATTTGGACAATATTTTTATGAAAGTAGAAGGCTCCTCAGCACCTGTCCTTACTCTACAGTATTTCTACACCTGGCATGTTAATACTCTCTTGTATGGCAGGTATACTATGTACCTTGACATATGGAGTGGTTTCTGTTGTTACTGTGGCCCCAGGCTCATCTGGCTGTGTACCCATTAAAAAATTATTCAGTACCACTGTGATGTGATACACTATGACACACGAACCAACCATTCTGAATTACCAACTCTACCAAATGAACACCATTTCACTTCTATGCATACAGTATTTTCAAGGCTCAATGAACCCAGGGGTACCAAGAGAGAGAGAGGTGTGTGTGTGTGTGTGTGTGTGTGAGAGAGAGAGAGAGAGAGAGAGAGAGAGAGAGAGAGAGAGAGAGAGTGCATGGTGGACTGTAGGCCAAGGCTATTCTCCTGCAGTCCACCATACGTCTTTCAGAGGACAGGGAGGGAGTTAGAAATGGTTGAATAAATGGACAGCACAACAGCACAGTTATATGTATGCTACCACATGAAGGCATCCCTCTCCAGCACCACACCAATACATAAGACAAAAATACTGTACCATACAAGACAAAAATAAGATATAAAATACAAAAACTCTGAAAAAAAAAAAAAGAGATGCCACAGTCTCCTAAGTGACCAGAGAAACTTTTTAATTTAACCTTAATATGACGCCGTGTTTCTTTTAACAAATCCCTGTTCAGAGGTCGGCCATGGTACAGCTAATGTTTTAGATGGAATGGAAGGTAAACCAAGTACCTAACCAGCTAATTATTTCCCAGCAATTGCTGGAACCTGTTGGGAAAAGAAAATGAAAAGAAACTCGAGATACATAATAGGATCTGTAACAATGTGAGAGACTCAGCTTGGACTTGGACTTTACATAGTCACTTAGATGGAAGATGACTGAGTGACTGTATCTGAGGATGAATCTGTCCTGCCTATGAGTGATGTTTTTGTGGCTCATTACCAAGCCAGTAGTCACAATTCACTCTCATGATGGTGCCTCCCACAGGTAATGGCAGCCACCCATCTACTACCTAAATTAGTAGTGAGCCTTTTCAATCGTAGTAAAAAATTCTGACTTCATACATATACTGTGTAAGGCCATGGAAACAGCTATTAAAAAA
>JAGKTI010003237.1:20075-32349 GCA_018397915.1 Birgus latro
TGAAAAAATCAGGGTATTTACTTCCCTCTTGTGGTCTTAGTTTTATCCCCTTGATCATCATCATCATCTAATCAATGTATTTTTTTCCTACCTCTTTATATTTACCTTAATGTATATTTTCAAAAATCGGATGGGTTGGACTTTTATCCTTCAATAATGCCTTCACAATACAAGGTCCTGCCTGAACTGAACAAAACCATCTGGTAGCAGTAAGAACATTATACACACTACATCTCTGGGTTGCAAGATTAATTATGCTGATACATGTATGCTCCGTATGTAACATTTTTTATCCTAATTCTGGTGTGACATCTGGCAGAGTATCTTTTATTAGTACAAATCATACTCATGTTATAGTAGTACCGGCAGTAGAGCAACCCAGGTCTGTCTGACCAAGCAGACTCATCAACCACAAGCATGCAATCACCCCTGCAAGGCCATCCCATGCACTGAACTGATGTTCTCTTGCAGTGGAAGGGCAAAGACAACGGTGTGGAGGTTTGGTTCCTGGATGAACACCATATTTGCATCTCCACCCAGTTATAGGGACACCATAGTAGACTCCAATTCACCTTGTTACTTGGTTATATGTATAAAATCAATTACAGTAAAATTTTTTAAAGAGAACCCCTCTGCAAAAGCTGGGCAACCATTCCTTAAGCATCACAACACTGATGTTTTATAGGAAATTCATTGTATCAAATAAAACCTATTTTTTTTTTTTCCTCTGAGAAGCCCACTGCTAGGCTGGGCAACCTTTCTATCTTCACACCATGGGGATCACGAAGTAAAATGATAAGTGGTTTTGGTAGTGAAGTGTGGTGCAATTTGGGTGGTGAAGTGTGGGGTGGTTTTGGTGGCGAGTATGGTGTGATTTAGGAGATGAAATGTGGTGTGGTTTTGGTGGTGAAGTGTGGTGTGGCTTGGTGGTGAAGTGTGTTGTAATTTAGGAGGTGAAATGTGGTGCAACTCAGGTGGTGAAATGTGGTGCAGTTTAGGCAGTGAAATGTGGTGTGGTTTAGGTGGTGAAATAAGTTGTGGTTTAGGCAGTGAAATGTGGTGTGATTTAGGTAGTGAAATGTGTTGTGGTCTAGGCAGTGAAGTGTGGTGTGGTTTCGGCAGTGAAGTGTGGTGTTGTTTAGGCAGTGAAGTGTGGTGTGGTTTAGGTGGTGATCTCCTCATCATGGCTGCGCTTGACCCCCTGTGAAGTGGCAGGCACCCAGGTCTGGCGGAGTGAGGCCTGCAGTTGGCGGGTCTCACTGATGTAACTGGACAGCTCCTGTTCCCTCATGGCTGGCAGCACACCAGGCACGTACCTCGCAAAGACCTGGTAGGGAGGTGGACAAGGAGCACAGTGCAGTGGGAAGATGGGCAAGGAGTACAATGCAGTGGGGAGGTGGACGAGGAGTACAATGCAGTGGGAAGATGGGCAAGGAGTACAGAACAGTCATTCTTACTCCTTAGACTGTATTCTTGTCAGTTTAGCAAAAGATATACACTCAAACCCCATATACTGATTTCCACACTATCATATCCACTCAAACCCCATATACAGTGTCTCAGTTACACAGAGAGTAGACCAGCATGCTCTCCAATACAAGTTTCTCTAACTGTCAACACCAAACTACATACACGCTACACACTACACTTCCTTTCAAAATTTCTTCGAAATGGCGTACAAAAATCATGCCTCGGAGTCCCAAGGGGGGGGGACCATAAATGCCCCCACCATCCGCCCCTCTCCCGGTGACGACTCAAAGAGCTGCCTGGAACCACTTTCTGACTCACTCCTTCTTCATTTCTGTAACATTCACGGCCTTTCCTCTAACTTTCACGCTGTCGAGCACCACCTCTTCTCCTCTAAACCTCACCTTCTCTTTCTCACTGAGACTCAGCTGTCTGAGGCAACTGACAGCAAACCCTTTTCTGTATCCTCCTACTTTCTCTATTCTCGTTTCAAAGCCAAAGGTGGCTGTTGCGTATATGTACGCAACGATCTATCTTGCTCTCGTGTTCCTGAACTTGATTCTTCTGAATTCTCTACTCTCTGGCTTCGGCATTCCTGTCATTCTCTGACTAAATATATCTGTGCTGTTTACTTTTCTCCTAATTCTACTGACTATCAAAAATTCTTTGACTATCTTACTTCTACGATGGAACACATTCTATCCATTTCTCCTTTCTCTGAAATCTCCATTCTAGGAGATTTCAATGTTCACCACCACCTTTGGCTCTCTTCTCCTTTCACTGATCCACCTGGTGAACAAGCCTACATCTTTTCTATCCTTAATGACCTAGAGCAGCTTGTACAGCACCCTACCCGTATCCCTGACCGCCTTGGAGAGAGTTCCAACATACTTGACCTTTTCCTAACAACTAATCCTTCTGCTTACACTGTTCATCTTTTCTCTCCGTTGGGCTCCTCCGATCATAATCTTATTACCTTAACATGTCCAATCGCTCCAGTAAGGCCTGTGGACCCTCCAAAGAAACGCCACCTGTGGCACTTTGGAGCTGCAGATTGGGAGGCCCTCAGGCAGTACTTCTTTGATTTTCCATGGAATGATTATTGCTTCATTGGCCGGGAGCCAACTGAGTGTGCCTTGCGCGTACGGAGGTTATTCTCTCGGGCATGGAAGCATACATTCCCTTCTCATATCCTCTGACTAATGCAAGAAAGCCTTGGTTTAATCACACTTGTTCTAATGCTGTCCGCAACAAGGAGAGGGCCTATAAGAGGTACCGGAGCCAACACACCCCTGAATCACACCTTTTATATATTTCTGCCTGGAGTCGTGCTAAGTCTGTTCTTCGCTCTGCTAAAAACAATTTCATCCGTGCTAAATGTTCCCAACTCTCCAACACTCAAATTCTTCTTGCTCCTTCTGGCACCTTGCCAAAAACCTTTCTAACAACTTTACCTCATCATCCTTCCCTCCTCTTTTCTACTCTGATGGCTCTGTAGCTATTTCTTCTACTGATAAAGCAGATCTCTTTGCTCAGACTTTCTCCTCCAATTCCACCTTAGACAATTCCGGTGCTATTCCTCCATCACTTCCCCCCTCTGACTTCCTCTTGACTGACATTAAAATTTCTTCAGCTGATGTGTTTTCTGCCATCACTGGCCTCAATACTAAAAAGGCATATGGTCCTGATGGAGTCCCACCTGTTGTCCTCAAAAACTGTGCTTCTGTGCTTACACCCTGCCTAGGTAAACTCTTTAGCCTTTGTCTCTCAACTTGTACCTTTCCTTCTTGCTGGAAGTTTGCTCTCATTCAACCAGACCCAAAGAAGGGTGACCATTTCCAACCCTCTAACTATCGTCCAATTGCTTTAACATCCTGTGTCTCAAAAGTTTTCGAGTCAATTCTTAACAGAAAAATTTTAAAGCACCTTTCCTGTCACAACCTTCTTTCTGATCGTCAGTATGGGTTCCGTCAGGGACGCTCCACTGGCGATCTTCTCACCTACCTTTCACACTCTTAGTCATCCTCCTTTCGGAACTTTGGCGAAAGCTTTGTCATTGCACTTGACATCTCAAAGGCTTTCGATCGAGTCTGGCATAAATCTTTAATTTCCAAACTGCCCTCCTACGGTTTCTATCCTTCTATCTGTGCCTTCATCTCTAGCTTCCTTTCTGGTCGTTCTATAGCCGCTGTTGTAGACGGCCATCGTTCCTCTCCTAGACCTATCAACAGTGGTGTTCCTCAGGGTTCTGTCCTATCACCTACTCTCTTCCTTTTATTCATCAATGACCTTCTAAGCTGTACATCTAACCCTATCCACTCATATGCTGATGATTCCACCCTTCACCTTTCCAATCGGTTCCTGCAACGTCCATCTCAGCAGTTACTTCAACAAAAAAGGGATGAGGCTATGGCACACCTAATGTCTGATTTGGCTCGTATCTCTGATTGGGGTAAAAATAATCTTGTTATTTTTAATGCATCAAAAACTCAGTTCTTACACTTATCAACCCAACAAAATCTTCCTCAGGATTACCCACTAATGTTTAATAATGAACAGTTATGTCCTGCATCATCCTTGAACATGCTTGGGGTTTCATTCTCTCGGGATTTGTCTTGGAAAGAACATATTACATCTCTTGTGAAATCTGCTTCCAAGAGATTAGGTGTGCTAAGCCGATTCCGAACTTTCTTTACCCCTGCACAGTTGTTGACCTTGTAAACAGGTTTTATTCACCCGTGTATGGAGTACAACTTTCATGTGTGGGGAGGCTCCCCACATGCAGCTCTTCTCAATAGGGTGGAGTCAAAGGCTTTTCATCTCATTAACTCTCCTCCTCTTACTGATTCCCTTCAACCTTTGTCTCTTCGCCGCACTGTTGCATCTTTATCTCTCTTCTATCGCTACTTCAATGGTCACTGTTTCTCTGAACTGTCTGCTTGCATCCCTCCACCTCTATGACGGGCACGTAGTACCCGTCTAGCAACAAACTCTCATCCCTTTTCTGTCAAACTCTCTAATGCAAGAGTTAACCGTTACTCCCAGTCCTTCATTTATGCAACTGGTCAACTCTGGAACTGTCTTCCTCTGTCTGTATTTCCTACTTCCTATGACCTCCAGTCTTTTAAACGCAGTGTCTCCAGGCATCTCGAATTGAATGGATCTTGAATTTGGCTCTCTTTTGTACTGGTTTTGCTTTTTCTTGGAAGGAACAGTATGCAGGCCTGTGGCCTTTGGTTCCTTCTTCCTTGCATAAAAAAAAAAAAAAAATACTGATTTCCACACTATCATATCCCTGACTGCCTTGGAGAAAGTTCCAATATACTTGACCTCTTCCTTACAACTAATCCTTCTGCTTATGATGTTAATCTTTCCTCTCCATTGGGGTCCTCCGATCACAACCTTATTACCTTAACCTGTTCTATTGCTCCAGTACGGTCTGTGGACCCTCCAGAAAAAATGTTGGTTGTGGCACTTTGGAGCTGCTGACTGGAAGGCCCTCAAGCAGTATTTTTCCCTGGAAAGATTATTGCTTCCATGACCAGGAGCAAGCTGGGCATGCCCTGCACATTACAAAGGTGATTCGCTCAGGCATGGAAACATACATTCCTTTCTAATATCCTTTGACTAATGCAAAAAAGCCTTGGTTTAATCACGCTTGTTCTAATGCTGTCCACAACAAGAGGGCCTATAAAAAGTACCAGAGCCAACCCATCCCTGAATCACATCTTTTTTATGTATCTGCCCAGAATCATGCTAAGTCTGTTCTTCACTCAGCTAAAAATAATTTCATCTGTACTAAGTGCTCCAATCAGATTGAGCCTCTGTAGGTTTATATCCAAGGGATGGTTGGGGTTTACTGCTCATGTAATGCCACTCATGGATGAGTCAGGTTGGTCACTGGCATCTTAAATGTCAGGACCAACTTGCCTTGCCCCAGGCTCCAATTCTCCTCACGTGGCAATACAGGATTGGATGATGGATGGATGGATAGACTAAAAGCTCTCAACTTCCCAACTCAAATTCTTCCCACTCCTTCAGGCACCTTGCCAAAAACCTTTCTAACAACTTTACCTCATCATCCTTCCCTCCCCTTTTCTACTCTGATGGCTCTGTAGCTATTTCTTCTACTGATAAAATAGATCTCTTCACTCAGACTTTCTCCTCCAATTCCACCATAGATGGTTCCGGTGCTTTTCCTCCATCACTTCCCCCCTCTGACTTCATCACGGCTGACATTAAAATTTCTTCAACTGATGTATTTTCTGCCATCACTGGCCTCAATAATAACAAGGCATATGGGCCTGACGGGGTCCCTCCTGTTGTCCTCAAGAACTGTGCCTCTGTGCTTACACCCTGCCTAGGTAAACTCTTTCGTTTCTGTCTGTCAACTTGTACCATTCCCTCTTGCTGGAAGTCTGCTCTCATTCAGCCTGTCCCAGAGAAGGGTGACCATTCCCAACCCTCTAACTATCGCCCAATTGTTTTAACATCTTGTGTCTCAAACATTTTCGAGTCTGTTCGTAACAGAAAATTTTTAAAGCATCTTTCCTATCACAACTTCTTTCTGATCGTCAGTATGGGTTCCGTCAGGGACACTCCACTGACAATCTTCTCACTACCTTTCAGACTCCTGGTCGTCTTCTTATCAGGACTTTGACGAAAGCTTTGCCGCTGCGCTTAACATCTCAAAGGCTTTCGATCGAGTCTGGCATAAATCTTAAATTTCCAAACTGTCCTCTCACGGTTTCTATCCTTCTGTCTGTGCCTTCATCTACAGCTTCCTTTCTGGTAGTTCTATAGCTGCTGTTGTAGACAGCCACCATTCTGGTCCTAGATCTATCAACAGTGGTGTTCCTCATGGCTCTGTCTATCACCAACTCTCTTCTTTTTATTCATTAATGACCTTAAGCTGTACATCTAACCCTATCCACTCATATGCTGATGATTCCACCCTTCACCTTTCCATTCGGTTCCTGCAACGTCCATCTCAGCAGTTGCTTCAGCAAACAAGAGATGAGGATATTGCGCAACTAATGTCTGACCTGACTCATATCTCTGACTGGGGTAAAAGTAATCTTGTTGTTTTTAATGCACCAAAGACTCAGTTCTTACACCAATCAACCCAACAGAATCTTCCACAGGAGTACTCACATACAGCTCTTCTCAACAAGGTAGAGTCAAAGGCTTTTCATCTCATTAACTCTCCTCCTCTTGCTAACTCCCTTCAACCTCTGTCTCTTCGCTGCACTGTTGCATCTTTATCTCTTTTCTATCGCTACATCAATGGTCACTGCTCCTCTGAACTGTCTGCTTGCATCCCTCCACTTCAACGACAGTCACGTAGCACCCGTCTAGCAACAAATTCTGATCCCTTTTCTGTTCAACTCTCTAACGTAAGAGTTACCTGTTACTCCCAGTCCTTCGTTTATGCAACAGGTCAACTCTGAAAGTGTCCCCTTAGTTTCTGTATTTCCTTCATCCTGTGGTCTCCAGTCTTTCAAGCATGGTGTATCCAGGCATCTCGAAATGAATGGATCTTGAATTTGGCTCTCTGTTGTATTGTTTTTGTTTTTTCTTGGAGGGAACAATTTGTGAGCTCCTGTCCTTTGATTCCTTCTTCCTTGCATTAAAAAAAAAAAAAAACTCATACATGGAAAAACAATTGAATAAAGATCAGTTGTTCAGCAAGTGTGGAAACTGCAGCATTCATATAAGCAAAATGACAGTCATGTATCAAAATGTGGTGCAACCTTGGGGATCACACCAACTGTACAAGCAAAAATGGCAATCATCTCTCAAAAAAGTGATAAAATTTTAAAATCACAGATTAAATAACAGGAAATTGCACAGTTGGGTTTGAGTGTACTGTAGTTTGGGTACTGTTGAGAAATACTACAATGAGCAAAAACTCAAAGCATCCTGCCTGCTTCATTTCTCACTCCTAACCAAAAGCCAGGGTATCCTTGTTTCTCATAACCTTTTGTTGTGCACTTCATTCTATTACTTGGCAAAAAACTTCAAGCAACATGTTCCGTCAACAGATTCACCAGGAAGGTGATGGCAAACTTCTGGGTCATATTAAAAGTTTTGGCGATTTTCTAACATCTTTTCTTTAGCAATTTAAGCTTCAAATTGCACCTCAATATACTCTAGTACGTTTCTAATGCAAACTATGTCAGTGAAACATGAAAAACAAACTGCTACTTTATAGGATGGAAGATGACAATTGGGTGCAGAAATTGAGAAATGTAAACACCAGGGATAGGGTTGCAAGAAGCAAACTGAAAATGACCTGGGATGAGGTCAAAGAGTGAGACCTTAGGGATAAGGCACTGAACAGGGAGACTGCCAGAGACTGAACAGTGTGGAGAGCCACCATCAGGTGCCTAAGGCCGATGCATGAAAGCATGTTCGAGCTTTTATAAATGATACAAGGTGCTATGAAGCCTCCTGTGCACTTACTCTATGGATGATCAAATCATCTCTGGCAAACGATATACTGAACAACACACCTTAGGGTATCTGTGGGCATAGGCTGGATTGAGTTTGTAGAGATTCTTCACAAGTGAGGCCAGGACGTGTGGGGCAGTGGCAAGGGGTCTCAGCTCTGTACTTTCCCTCACCTTGGCTGCAAACATCACCAACACTCATATAAACTCTGGTGAACGAGTTACCTCATCTTGATGTAAGTTATCAGAAAAAATTTTCATCATCATTATCATCAGTGAATGTACAGTGAGATTGGATGGGAAGGATATGGAGAATGTGAGTGAATTTAAGTACTTGGGCAGTGTAATGAGTAAGGATGGTAGTCTGGAGGGTGAAGTGCTCGAAAGGGTACAGCAGGGAAGGAAGGTTGCTGGTTCGTTGAAAGCAGTGATAAGAAACAGGGAGGTGAGTATGGAAGTGAAAAAGTTGTTACAAGACAGTATTGTGATACCAACTCTGACATATGGAAGTGAAGCTTGGACCCTGTTGGAAGGACAGAAGTCAAGAGTGAGAGCAGTGGAAATGAGTTATCTGAGAGGAGCATGTGGAGTCACATGGAGAGACAGACTAACAAATAAGGAAGTGAAAGAGCGTTGTGGTGTGGTTGTGGACGTGATAGGAACCGTTAGGAGAAACACATTAAGGTTGTTTGGGCATGTGGAGAGGATGGAGAGTGAAAGACTGACGAGGAGAGTGTATGTGAGTGAGATGGAGGGGGTGAGAGGAAGGGGGAGGCTGAGGATGAGATGGAGGGATGGAGTGGAGAGGGATATGAGAGAGTGGGGTGTGAGTTGGGAGCGGGGTAGTGAAATGGCAGGGGACAGAGCGACATGGAGGCGATTTGTTTGTGGCCACCCCGTGCGGGATTGAGGCGTCTGGCAATAGATAGATAGATAGATAGATTATCATCATCATCACTGGCAACATCATCATAATGACCACTGTTGTCATCACTGTTAACATAATTCTTGTCATTATCATCATAATCATCATCATCACTGGCAACATCATCACAGTCATTGTCACTGTTACCATCATTCTTGTCATCACCATCTTCCCTACCTGACTCCCAGCTAAAAAGGCAGAGTAAGGTACAATACACACTAAACAAGAACAGAAATTTCTACTCCATCTCCAGCACTTACCAATGACTTCATCTAAGACAGGATCTATGACAACTGCACAAAACAAAGTCTGGAGTTCTGTCCGAAGATTTGACGACAATTTTGGAACAACATACACTCTGTTCTGAAATATAAAACACAAAAATTTATTCATATACTATTCTGAAACATGAAACAAATTTATTCATACACTCTTCTGAAACATGAAACACACCAATTTGTAAGCTCTTGAAATTGGATGCAGCAGATAATGAGAGCCTTAATTACTCCTTCCCTGCCACAGAGGGATGCCTTTATGCCGTGGCACAGATAGAACCAGATGGCTCAACTGTCTGGTTATATAAACATCCCACAACTACTTCTGTATTCACCAAAAGAGACAGGTGAACAACAGAAGAGGAATTTAAGCCTGTAGTCCAGTGGTTCACATTTCAGATGAACCTGGGGCTAAAACATCTACTCCTAATACTAATACTACTGTACTACTGCTACTGTAACTACTACTAATGCTACTGCTACTACTACAACTACTACTATTACAGCTACTACTATGCTACCAGAGATCCCTCCTGAGGTTGCAAAATTAAACTAAAAAATACATCACCCAATTCAAGGGGTTACCATCATCATTATCATTAACCCAGCTTAAAAAAGAAAAATGAAAGGAAGGGAGTTACACCAAGAAACAGGGAAGAGAAGTAACTAAAAAAAGAGAACTATCAACACAACGTCCAGTTAAATAGGCCATATGATCATTTACACCATACAAAGCCTTCAAAATTTTGGTTCCAGCTCAGATAGGTTCCATTAACACATTTTATTTACATCTATTTACCTACTATTATAATTATTATTATTATTATTTTTATTATTATTATTATTCATTCATTCATTCATCATCCAATCCTACATTGCCCCAAGAGAAGCGTAGAAGACCGGGGCTAGGGAAGTTGGTCCTGACATTTATGATGAGAGTGACAGCCTCACTCATCCCTGAGTGGTATTACATGAGCAATAAACCCCAACCATCCCTTGGATATAAACCTTCACTGGCTCAATCCGATTGGAGCGCCATAATTACCCACTAAACCACCAGATGCCAAAATTTGGTTATATGGTTACCATCCAGTGTAGTAAGTGGTTTCCTGGTGTACAGGAAACCATTTGGCTTATTATTATTACAGTATTATCATCATAGGCAAATCAGGTGATGTAATGTACTGGTCTGATGGTGAGATGCATGGAAGACAACAGGGAAGATAAGAGGCAAGAAGAAGAGCAAAGGATGGGTGATTTCATGAGGCAGGGAGGAATACTATGGAGAGAGAGAGGGGGGGGGAACTGCAGCTTAATAAAGGAAGAAATGCACACAAAGTATCCAGTTACTGTAATTATGTATAACAAAATACATACATTTGCCCCAAATAACAGCTTTCCCCACAGATTTCTCTGAAAAATCATATACTAAAAAATATATATAACCAAAATAACAACCTCTCAGAGATTGTTCAGTTAAACCATAAACTTAGAAAAAATACAATACCCTACAATAACAATAGCTATGAGATTTGCTGGTTAAATAATACATAAGAAAATAAATATATGGTAGGATACTTATTGACTGACTTAGGGAAATAACACAGGACATAGTTGGAGAAGAACAGGGAGGTTTTAGGAAGGGAAGAGGTTGTGTAAATCAGATATTCATTCTTAGGTCTGTAGTGGAAAAGTTTCTAGAGATGGGAAAGATGATGAATGTGGTCTTCATGGATTTGGAGAAAGCATATGACGGTGGACAGACAAGGAATGTAGAAAGTATATAGGATACATGGAATAAATGGGAAGTTGTTGAATGCTGTGAAGAGTACGAGTGTGATAAGGCTGCAGTGTGTGTGGATAGTGAACTGAGTGAATTTTTCTATCTGAATGTGTCATGACCCCATGGTTGTTCAATCTGTATATGGGAGGGGATATAAATGAAATATAGGGTTGGGCAGTGGATGTTGGAGTGACCCTAATAAGAGAGAGCAGTGTTTGGAAACTCCCTGTACTGTTGTTTGCAGATGATACTGTGTTGTTAAGTGAGGACGAAGGGTAACAGCAAGACGATGAATGAGTTTGGGAGTGTAAGAAATGGAATCTAAAGGTGAATATAGGCAAGAGTAAAGTTACGGTCTTTGAGAGAAGTGAAGTCACTGAATGTACAGTGAGGCTGGATGAGGAAGAAATGGAAAATGTGAGTGCATTTAAGTACTTGGGTAGTGTAATGAGTAAGGATGGAAGTTTAGAGTGTACAGTGCTTGAAAAGGTACCACAGGGAAGAAAGGTTGCTGGTTCTTTGAAAGCAGTGATAAGGAACAGGGAAGTGAGCATGTTAGTAGAAAAAAGTCACTGCATGACAGTACTGTAATAACATATGGAAGTGAAGCTTGGACCTTGTTGGAGGGACACATGTCAAGAGTGAGGGCAGTGGAAATGAGTTATCTGAGAGAAGCATGTGGAGTTTCAAGGAGAGTCAGGCTGACAAATGAGGAAGTGAAAGAGCATTGTGGTGTGGATGTAGATGTGACAGAAGGCATTAGGAGAAATACACTGAGGTGGTTTGGCCATGAGGAGAGGATGGAGAGGAAGAGACTAATGAGGAGAATGTATGTGAGTGAGATGAAGGGGGGGGGGAGGCTGAGGGTGAGATGGAGGGATGGAGTGGAGAGGTATATGAGACAAGGCAGTGTTAGCTGGGAGCAAGACAGTGAAGTGGCATTGGACAGGGTGACATGGAGGTGACATGTTTGTGGCCACCCCTTACAGGATTGAGGAGTCTCACACCAGATAGATAGATTGACAGAACATAATCTACTACAATAACTTACCTATATAAATACCATACAAATATTAGTACCACAACACACAAAAAGGCAGCCACTCACCTAATAATAACAAAATAAACACAGGTACCTACTCACCTAATAATAACACACAGCTACCTAAAATAATAACTTTCCCCAGAGATTTCTCATAAATATTACAACAGTATATCCTATAAAAAAAAGCTCCCCAGAGATTTTTCCATTAAATCATACTAAAAAAAAAAAAAAAGACCTGCCTGGAGAATAATACTGTATTGTATCATTGTATCATTTTCTTTTATCATTCATTTGCTTTTCCTTCCTCTGTTCTGTTATTTCAAATAT
>JAGKTI010003238.1:0-20749 GCA_018397915.1 Birgus latro
CACACACACACACACACACACACACACACACACACAAAGGAAGAATATAAAAGAACTAGAAATGAATATACATGAATTCGTAGAGATGAAGAAAGGAACTTTGAAAAAGGTATAATTGACAAATGTAAGGATGAACGCAAATTGTTTTATAGATTTGTTAATGGCAAATTGAAACAAAAGGAAGGAATCACAAACTGAAAGTAAACGGAGAGGTCTATAAAGATGTGGCAATGCAAGCTGAAATAATGAACAAATGTTTCCAGTTGGTTTTTACTAATGAAGGGGAGTTTGTGGAGGGGGAGGGAATGATTAGAAATGTAATGATAAAAGATATAAAAGTGGAAGTGCAGGAAGTGTGTAAATTACTGGAAACTCAGGCTGTAAGGAAAGCCCCAGGACTGTATGGAATCTCTAATTGAGTACTGAAGGAATGCAGAGAACAGCTGGTGGATAAGATTCACAGTTTAATTGTGTGTTCCCTGGAAGAGGGGAAAGTGCCTCGGAAATGGAACAGGGCAAATGTGGTACCAATCTATAAGGGAGAACCCCTGAATTATAGACCAGTAGTGTCCCTAACCAGCATGGTCACGAAATTGTGTGAGAGAATCCTGGAAGATAGATGGATGAAATATCTGGAAGAGATGAATATTTTGACTGAAAGTCAGTTTGGATTCAGAAGTGGAAGGTCATATGTTTCCATCTTGTTGAGCTTTTACTCAGGGGCAATTGACGTGCTACAAGAGAGAGACGGTTGGGTGGATTGTGTGTATTTAGATCTGGAGAAGGCCTTCGACAAGGTACCCCACAAGACTCTAATATGGAAATTAGAGCATATAGGAGGACTGAAGGGAAGCCTTCTGGAATGGATGAGACTTTTTGAGTGACAGACAAATGAGAACAGTAATAAAGGACAGGAAATCTAGATGGAGAGAAGTAACAAGTGGTGTCCCACAGTGCTCAGTGCTGGCACCAGTAATGTTCCTGATTTACGTCAATGATATGGTAGATGGAGTAAACAGTTACGCAAGTCTGTTTGCTGATGATGCAAAGATCTTGAGAGAGGTAGAGGTTGAAGAGGACTGTTAAACGCTACAGGAGGATCTGGATAGGATACATGATTGAAGCCGGATGTAGGAAATGAAATTCAACGCCAAAAAATGTAAAATATTGGAAACGGGTAAAAGTACCGAGACCATCATTGAATTATTTGATGGGTAATGAACCAATTAGAAAAGCGAGAGAAGAGAACGATTTAGGAGTGCTGGTCCAGGATAATTTGGCACCTGAGAAGTACATAAATAAGATAGTTAGAGAGACATATAAACTCTTGATCAGTATAAGAGTGGCATTTCATTACATGGATGAGATGATGAAAAAATTGATAGTGGGCATGATCTGCCCCAGGTTAGAATATGTAGCAGTAGTGTGGTCCCCACACAAAAAGAAAGATATAACCAAGATTGAGAGAATACAAAGAACAGCAACCAAGATGGTCCCCAGTCTGGCAGATTTGTCGTACAGAGAGAGAGGCTGGAAAGGCTTGGATTTGCCTTCCTTAGAGGAAAGGAGAGAGAGGGGCAACATGATTGCAGTGTTCAGGACCATGAGGGATTAGATAAAATTGACAGAGAAAATCTGTTTGTGTGGGATGAGAGGGTAACAAGAGGACACGGAATGAAACTAAAGAAGCCGAGCTGCTTGAAGGATATCAAGAAATATAGCTTTCCTTATAGATTCATAGACCTGTGGAATAACCTGGAGAAAGAGATTGTCCAGTCTAAAAACTTAAACGAGTTTAAGGCAAAATTTGACTTACTGAGAAACAGAGACAGAACCGCACGAGAGTAGCTCGTTTCCTATATATCACTGTCAGACTAGGCAAACCACACTCACCGGCCTCACAAAGTGAACTGCCGAAGGTCCCCGGCTGCATACCGCAGGGACCTTCCGATGACATCATCACTCGTGACTTAGCAGGTGTGTGTGTGCGCACACATACACTAACAACAATATGCACTAACACTCTCGTCTTCTCTTCTTAATTTGACAAAAGATTCCAAGGATGAAGCTGGATGGTCTATTTATGTCTGATACACACTATGTATCCAATACATAGACTTTTGTGTGAGTACCATCAACACCTGATATGCACTATGTATCTAATACATACACTTTTGTTTAATTACTATCAAGACCCAGTCTGTGGCCACATACCAATATGTGATGTCTCTTGAAGTATTATAAACTTTCTAGTCTCGGCTGACTGCTGCACACAGCCGCTCGGTCGAGGCATCTTTCTTGGTGAGGCAGTCAGCCAGTTGTTGTGATGTATCCACCCAAGATACTTCATCAATCTCCCCTCGCTCCAACATGTCTTGTAATACAGCAATATCAATGCGCAATCTCCTGTCTTCTACGCTCCTACAGGAGTAAAGGGCGTCCACCAGACTCTTGTTGTCGACGAAACACTTTATTTTGATCTTTCCACTTCCAGAAACCTCACGCAATGTGTTGGCGAGATATACAGCAGTCTCAGCACATTCAAGCAGCACCAACGCCTCAGCAGATAAGGTAGATTTGACGACCCTCCTGATTTTTCTTGTCTGCCAGAATATAGGACATCTTGCCGCACTAGCATCTCGTAGGAAGATCACAAAACTTCCCTGAGATCCATTGCCTACAAGGTTGGCAAAAGAGGCATCCGAAAAGCACTCTATATGACAGTCCTTGATTGGCCCCATTCTTGGAATGTATAGCTTCATGTTGTCAGTCTTCACCCTCGAGATCACCTTATTGAGTCGAAGCAAATCCGCTTCGGTAGCTCGGTTGCTAGTCACACTCAACTCACACACATCAAAGGCAATATCTGGCTGAGTGTGTGTCAATCCAGTTGAGTTGCCCAATTAATGCTCGGTACTCCGTTTTCTCAGACTCAGACAGCTCTCCTGATTTTACTGTTGCATGATGTTTACTCAGCATGACTGGTTTCAAAGATGAAGCATACTGGAATTGGTCGAGCGTTATGCAGCCATCGATGTTGGAGATGACATTGAGACCAACGTATTTGAAGGCTTTTGATTCTGAACTGCCGATGAGGAATATTTGACTCAAATGGTTTATCACTTGCTGCTCGAACTCATGTGCACCAGCCCAAAGGAAGTCGTCAGCGTAGATGCATACAATGCCTTCGACTTTGCCACTATTGCTCCAAGAGAACAGCACTGAATCCAGTGATGACACTTTAGCTCCGAGACTCAACAATTGATTTTTTATGCGCAGATACCAGTGCCTTGCAGCATCACAAAGGCCGTAAACAGTTTTCTCCATAACTCACCATTTGCATATTCAGGCGGAGGACATAAATGAACAACTCCCTCGCTGTCGTTACCTTGCAAGTAGGCAGCTTTCATGTCCATAGTGTGGCAGTCCCACTGGTTGGTGGAGGCCAAAGAAAGTGCCAAGTGCTCTGCTTCTTTTGAACAAGTAGGCGAGTCTTTTTGGAGATCCACTGTGTCTTCCTCAAATCCTCTGGCGACTAAGCGTGCCTTAACAATAGGCTCTCCATTTTTCAGTTTTTCCATCACAACCCATCGAACAGTTATGGCACCTTGCTCAACATCATCTGCTTCCTCATACACATCATTATTCTGCCAGTTTGTAATTTCATTTTCCTTAGCGCATAATACGGCCTCAGAGTTGAAAAGAACAAGCATTTCTGCGTCATCATCAACCACTTCCCATTCGCTAAGATCCTTCTCAGATCTATCCAATCAATGCTGCTGTCAGAGTCCCTCTTCAAATTATAGCAGTGTTTGTACTTTCCAGTGGCTTTACCTGCCCGACTCATAATCCTTCCAGACACCAACTCTCCACTTTCTGAATGTATTCCCTTTATACATTGACCAACAGAAACTTTGGGAGGCTGATTAATCAGAATAGAAACTGTGGAAGGCTCATCAATTGGAACCACACCATCTTCCAACTTGTCATCTGGTGGATAGTCATTCAACACTTGCGAAGGATCGTCATTAGCCTTCTCCTGGACAACATTGTTCTCATCACTGCTGACACCACTTTCAACTGTAGTATCTTGCTCTGGCGGACGCGCTAGACGACACACGTGCACTCGCACATAGACTCCGCCGTGTCTCTCCAGAATTTGTTTCCCATCTCTGCCTATTACAATTCTGGGACCATGCCACTCATGACTGTCATTTCTTTTGTAGAAGACCTCTTCTCCATTTCGGATGTCGTTTAAGTCACTCGAACGTACGTTGTGCCGCAGAGCCCTAGCCAAACGTTCATCTGATTCAGTCTTTATAAACTCTTGTCTAGCTAAATGAAGAGCGTTCAAGTTGTCTCTCACAATTTTCGATGGTGATGAAGGTTCCAAGGCTGGAGGATCATTTGCGTATACATTAGGCAGGCCAGGGTTTTGACCAAAAACAAGTTGCTTAGGAGAAAAGCCTGCGTAGTTGGTGAGAGCATTTCTTGCCAATACTGCCCATGCCAAGGCCACATCCAATTCACACTGGCTATCAGCCATTATCTTCCTAACAATGTCACCAATGACTGCATTTTGATGCTCACAGACTCCATTGCTCCAAGGACTCTCAGCAGACGTTGTCATGATCTTGATATTGAAGGCCTCTCCCAGTGCTCGCATTTCCGCATTGTTGAATTCACAGCCATTGTCTGTAAGAATTTTTCTAGGTGCGCCAAACACAACAATCCAGCTCCGAAATATTCCTTTGATAACGGTGGGCGCACACTTATCCGCGATTACTATCGCATTACAATACCTGGTCGCCAAATCAACAAGGACTTGGAAATAATGCCTTCCCCAAGCTTTCAAATCCATGGCTATGGCTTCGTTAAACTTAGACGCCATGGGCAAACTGACTAGGGTCAGGGCTTGGTTTTCTTAAATCTGCAACAGACTGTACAAGCATCAGATACAGCCTTGATAGCCCTCTCCAGTTCTGAACGTTTAATTCCCGCATTTGTGATCAGTTTAATTAATTTTGCCGATGTTGGGTGTCCAAATTGCCTGTGAAGCTTCAAAGCAGTTTTTTCTACATCACCCCCAAGAGATGCCAGCATGGTTGTTTCACAGAATTCACGACCTAGTCATAAAGAAATTGGAAGCAAGTAATGGCCTGAAGATGAGGACTTCAAATCAATGATAGTTCCACAAATTTTGGCCTGGTCACTTCCAAAGTTAATCAACATTTTTGCTTTTTTCATGGAACGTTTACTCAACAGCAAGGGAATATTGCAGTCCACAACATCAGTCACGATGGTTGCACGCATATTTCCAATGTAGCAGGGCAGAGTAACACGTTTGAGGGAAGAAACTGTGACACCATCAGCAAAAGTAAACTTGAGGATGACGCTTCTTCTCTTATAGCTTCACGTTCTTAATCAGTGAGCTCACCTAGATAGCAATTGATCCATTCAACTTCACATACAGTTGTAGAACACCCTGTGTCTAGAGCAGCACATCCCTTAGATTCTTCTACTAGAGTCTGTAACTTACCTCTACTAGCGGCATCATCTGCATAGCCCATAAATAACGACAGATGCACTGTTTCAGAATTTTCTTCTCGACTGCCGTCATTTTCGTATACATCCGGACAGTCACGTGCCCAGTGAAATCTAGAATCACGTACGAAACACCTCGATACCTTTCCGTCAGACCCAAGTGGGTCCTGCCTTCTGCCAGTGGATGAGCGTTGGGGAATTCTAGCAGATACGGTTGAACATCGGCCATCACCACGACCTCGATCACGTACTGCACCACCCCACAACATTCTCCGTCCTCGTTGGGTACCTCTAACATAAAACGTTTCCTCACATCCAACTTCGTCACTTCAAAATACTGTACTGGGTCGGCTTTCACCTCCCGGGCGGACACCGATGCATTGTTCTGCCTGCCAATTTCACCAGCAAAAATACGATTCAGGGCAGATTTCATGTTTTCGTATGTCACCTCAGTTATCCCGGACATCACTAGTTGTTGCTCACTGTCTGAAAGTTTGCATGCAGCTAAGAGCATAAAAGCCATCACAGAATGTGGTAGTGCCATGTCCTGCTTTGTAAATTTGAAATAAACATGCTCAAATTCTGTCACGAACTCACGAATGTTCATATCACCGGCTCTTCTGAAGTTGTACAATTCATAAAACGCTGCAAACTGTCGACGTCCTTTGTCCACGAGAAATAAACTGTCTAATTTTTTCAGCAAGGTCTGAACACCATCCTTCTGCTTCCATCAGCATCAACCTCGGAAGATGCCACCCTTGCTCTTCCAGACAATGACAGGTGAATAGCAAAGGCTTGTTTTTCTTTAGGCAAGTCTGTCAGTTCGCACCAAATGTCGATGTCCTTTTTCCAGCTTTCATAAGCAGAATCATTTTCAAGTTTTGGAGGCCACTTAGTCGAACACGATGCCATTTTTCAAACTATGCTCTGCTACCAGTGTCAGACTAGGCAAACCACACTCACCGGCCTCACAAAACGAACTGCCCATGGTTCCCGGCTGCATACTGCAGGAACCTTCCGATGACATCATCACTCGTGACTTAGCAAGTGTGTGCACGTGCACACACACTAACAACAATATGCACTAACATCACAATTAGGTAAATATACACACACACTCACACTACATAACTCCTCTTCTTCAACCCCCACAAGGTCCTGCCAGCAACTCAACACCCCTGGAGGAAGTGAGTTTTCAGAAGTTTGTTGATTTGTATATATTTTCCTGCTTCAATACCTCTATATCCTTCATTTGTTTTTTTCCCCCCCAGAAAGTACAGCTTCATTATCAGTAACTATGACAAAGACTAGAGGTGATGTTGACATTCCAATAGCAATATAAAAAGAAACCCTCGTACATTTTACAGATAGACTTTGGATAAAACAAAATAAAACCTGTAGCAAGCAAAAATATATAGGTGTGGGTGAGACAGGAATAAATGAGAGTGCACTTGAAGGCATGTTCTTCTCTTCGGTCCAGGTAATAGTCGCATTGATGTTTTGACACCGTCATGAGGAAGAATATAACAGTAAACATCCGTACATGACAAGAAATATAAAGAACAAGGCATGGAAAGCTAAGTTTCTAGGTAAAGGCACGCGAAGCAAGTGTTTATTTCTCGTTGCGGTCAAACTATGCACCGCTCGGGGGAGTATTCTACCTTTCTCTTCCGTTTACTCGATAACTATTGGGCTAATCGATTTCCTGTAAGGACCATGATAAAGATCAGTGATTTCTATGTATGAACAGTACATAACTACGTAATTTATTTAATGAAAAGTCCTTGTTACATAGGCGGGAATGTAACGGTTATTGTGCTCGCATGACGAAAGTGCACCCTGTAGTTGTTTGTGATTTACTCAGAAACTATGAGGCGCATCAAAACATAGAGGGGATCAGGAGAAAGCTCATGAAATTCTACATAAGATTATGTAATAAAGACATAAGGTGTGCAAGAAAACTTTTGCACTAGAGCTCCCTGAATTTTTTTTTAATGGCTTTTAGTTTTTGGCTATTTTCTCGAAAACTACAAATCACATCACAACCGGACTCACCTCATTAGAAAGCTAATTATATTCTCTGTCAAAACTTCTAATAACATTTTTCTTTGTGATGGAAAACATTCGAACGACGATGTTGGGAAGTGAGATGCACATTCCAAAATGTTTATCCACGGAGGCCTAATGTACTTTTATTCTTTTTTTTTTCTTTTTTGGCTTATCAGCTAGAACAAACATCGGCGAATAAGTTGATATGGGTTTCAGGGCAATATTTAGAGGTTTGGGTGGTGAAAATAAGGCGAGAATACGTGTAATTTGCGTCCCACGGGTGGCCTGGTGGTGTACGCGGGCAAGTTAAATTGTGAGCCATGAAACTCATTAAAACTTGCCCGTGCGCAGAAGGGTTAATAACAGTATTGGTATCAGAAGGGAAAAATTATCGGAAAATCAGAATTGTATCAGAATTGACTGTGTAATAATGAAAAATAAATAAATGTTTTACCCAGTGACCCTAGACTCTTTTAAGCCTTTTAGCACTTATTTCCTCTCTATTTTAGTTGTGAACTAAGAAAGGGATGATGATTGTTTTCCAATAATACAGTAATATCCCAAATTATGTTCACTTTCTCAGTGGTAAAATGCCTGAACTAAAACATACTGAATATTTACACAGTAAGATTATACAGTGAGTTCTCGATAAACGAAAACCCGATGTACGAATTTTCGATGTTACGGAAGCGAGAACTGTTGGACAAATTCCACAGATACGAAAAGCGAAGCGAAATGAAATACGAAAAATTCAAAATGGGTGCACTGCACAGTGCCGCTCTCGCTTGCAGAGAGGCCGTCACAACAATAACAAGACAATTTGCCGTCAGGACTTTTCGGCATCAGGATGATTCCCCGTCATTTATTTACATATCAGTTAAGTTAGCAAGTATATTATTTTTTGAGTGATGTGAGTTTTAAAGGTGATGGTGGTTTATTCTTTTTATAATAAATGTAAAATATGGCATCATAGTTGGTATTGACAGAAAAAAATATACAGTAAATATATTGAATGTAGTGGTAGGTGGTGGCGAACATCATCCACTCACTTGATATAGTGCTGCCTACTTCTTCCTTAGCCTTTATCATTCTCTTTCTGAGCCTGCCCTCCTCTCTTCCTATTACTCCCATCTTTCCTGTCACTTCTTATTGCTTTTCTTTCCTTTACAGGTGGCTTTACATTGAGTGACAAACCAAATGGTTTCCTGTAAACCAAGAAACCATTTACAACGCTGGGTGGTAACCATATAACCAAACCATAAGTGCTCCCTACGTGTCAACAAGTGGGTTGGTGGAGGGTTAGTGCCCCTCCCTGTAAAACAAATAACTCAGAGTCAAATGGCCACCCCTTACGGGATTATGGCGTCTGGCAATAGATAGATAGATAGATAGATATTGAATGTGAATCAGGTGAAGTATGATGTTTCACTTCATATGAGACATTGGCATTTATATAAATGCCTAATAACCTCAAGTAAATGATTGACCTACTCTAGAATTATACGAATAATCTTCATATTGCAGTACATTTACATTCTCAGCTAATCAATCAGTCTCAACCTACTGCACCCAAAAATTACAATAAAAATTACTGAAGACAGCTATGGGAGATGCCAGATTATAATTCAAAGTCGACTGCAGCGAGGCAGAAGCAAGTTAATTATTGACTACAAGTGCAAATTATAAATAATATCCAAACCTATGTTATTCAGTGAACATAGACTTTGATAGTTCCCCATGAAATTAGTTATTATAGTGTTAATCAATTAATATTAAGTATATTTATAGAATGACAGAATCATCCATGTTTTGATGGGGATTTGTCTGATGGCGAATTGACTTCATGGTGAATTTTCCCGGAACAAGTCCATGTCCCTCCTCGCAGCTTTGCTGTATGTGAGGATATTTTCGTAGCTTTACACTCTTTTGTACTATTTAGACATGCCTCCCAAGCACCCTGGATCATCTCCAGCATCGGGGGAGCTTGCTGCAAAGAAGCATCAGCACCGTACTCTAACTCTGGAGAGGAAATTGGAAATTATATGACGCCATGAGGAGGGACAGAGAGACTCGGATATTGGGCATGCTTTAGGCCTTGCAGCTTCCACCGTTGGGACTGTGACCAAGATAAAGGAGATGTGCAAGAAAATGGCCACCTCATTCTCTACATCTAAAGGTATGCAATCTCTGCACTATCCGACATATTAGAGCCAAAGGCATGTCCGGAAAGTGGTCTTGTCCGGATATTGGGCCCTGTAGCTCCAGCACTGGTCATTCTGAACCCTAACCTAACCTAAATCAGAGAACCACCTACCTACCTCCCTACCGGACATGCATAGCACTTATTTAGGACCCATCCATCCATCATCCAATCCTATGTCGCCCCATGAGGAGCGTAGGAACCCGGAGCTAGGCAAGTTGGTCCAGACATTTAAGATGAGAGTGACCAGCCTCACTCATCCCTGAATTGCCATTCAGGGATGAGTGAGTGAAGCAATAAACCCTAACCATTCCTTGGATATAAACCGTCATTGGTTCAATCCGATTGGAGCGCCTTAATTACCCACTAAACCACCAGGCGCCAAAATTTGGTAATATGGTTACCCCCCAATGTAGTCAATGGTTTCCTGGTGTACAGGAAACTAAGTAATCTCTCTACTATCCAGACAACCACTATCCAGTTACTTCACTGTTCAGACATCACAGGCTGATGACCGAAACCCAAAATGCCCCAAAATTTCAAAAATTAAAAAAAAAACGGAAAAAATCCTATTTTTTTGGACCGCGTCAATTTGAATTTCCTGTGCACGCTGACCAGCTGTGTTTTCGTGCTGCCCGCCTCTGTCCGCTCCTCTCATTTCCCACTCAGCTGCCAGTTCGTCTAGGTGCCTTCATCACGGCTGCTCAAGTGGTTGCTTTTGTGGTGATCCCCTACCTCCTGCAGGGCTTGCTGCTGCTCTGCACCTTCTTCATCATGTGTGTGTGATGATGATCCTGCCGCCTGAGAAGAGGAAGAGAGAGGTGTTGACTCTGGAGAAGGAGCGGGAGATATTGGAGAAGGTGGACGCCGGGTGGCCGACATCACGGATGCTACGTGAATTCAACCTCCCTCGCTCTACCTCCTTGTTTGATATCAAGAGGTCCCGAGACAGACTCCACCAGTACACGGCTGACTTCACTTCGAAAACCAGACGGAACACGGAGAGGAAGATGTTGTTTACTCCTAAGTATGCAGACATTGACCGTTCCACACTCATCTGGTATCGACAACAATGTGCTGCTGGTGTGTTGGTACTTGGAACGGAGCTGAAAGCTGCTGCCGAGAAGTTCGCAAGGCTTCACCAAGACAGGCCTTCAAGCTCCGAGCCACAGCCCAGCACATCGGCAACGGCGGAGTCACCATGGATGTGAGCTTGCAGCTGTCTTCAGAGTCCTCTGCAGTAGGTAGCGTATCACCACGTCCCACCGACCAGCCCCTAGGTTGCCTCCATCAGCTCCTCTCGGACTCTGACAGCGAATAAGCATCAAGGACTCGCCACTAGACCACACGGGAATTTACAGTGATGTGCAGTGCACTGAAGTGATGTGATGCAAGATTCTGTGTGTGTTATGGGAATGGAAACGTTGTGGGAAGTGCTGGTGAGTGTAAAGTGCTGCGGAAGTGCCAAGGATTCTGTGAATTTCTGCAGGTGCCTCAGGTGCACCTTTATTGTTGTGAGAGTGTGGGAGGACAGAGCGGGTTATACATCAGGACGGCGGTAGTCTTCTTGTAAGTACCCTGACTTCATCAAAAATCCTCGTTTTGTTCTTCCCATATCATTAATCTCATGCATAGACTCTGTGAAAGGTGATTTCCATAATGATTTTCATGTCTAACCTTTTTTCAGCATGCTGTAAAGTGGAAAAAAATTCCCATAAATGTAAATCATAATTTCCTGTTATCAATTTATTTTTTCATGCATTGTTACCACTAGTATTAAAGTGCACAGGCTGTGAAAAAGGTGAATGCCAGTGATTTTCATGTTCAATACTTACTTTCAGCATGCTGTATTCTGGTGAACACTTTTGCCATACCTAACTCTTATTCAAAATTTTTCTGGTAACAATTTATTTATGTGATGCTTTGTATCCCATATTTTAGTGCATAAAATGTGAGAAATGATGATTTTCATAGTGGCTGCCACGTCCGATACTTNATCATTTTTCTGGTAACAGTTTATTTATTTGATGCTTTGTATCCCATATTTTAGTGCATAAAATGTGAGAAATGATGATTTTCATAGTGGCTGCCATGTCCGATACTTACTTACACTAAGCTGCCAACTCAGTGAACACCGATGCCTTACCTCAAATTCATCCTTTTTGGGTTAAAATTAAATGAATTCATGCTTTGTGTTCATTATTTTAGTGCATAGGATGTGAGAAAGGGTGATTTTCATAGTGATTTCCATGTCTGATACTTACATTATGCTGGCAAGTTGTGAACATCTATGCCTTACTCACCTCAAAGTCATCATTTTTTGGTTAAAATTCAATTAATTCATGCTTTGTGTGCATTATTTATGTGAAAGGGACTTAAATAAGTGCCATGCATGTCCGGTAGGGAGGTAGGTAGGTGGTTTTCTGATTTAGGTTAGGTTAGGGTCATGAATGACCGGTGCGGGAGCTTCAGGGCCACTATCCAGATACGATCACTTTCCAGTCATGCCTTTGGCTCTATTATGTCGGATAGTGGGAAGATTACTGTATTTGTCTTGTTGCTCAGTGTAGAGTCACCCACAAGCAGAAGGAAGAGGTAAGAATGAGAGAAAGAGGGAGTGTACAGTCGCCCGTAGGCAAAAGTACGAGGAAAGAATGAAGGAAAGAAAGACAGAAGAGGATGGAAGGAAAGAAGGATGGATGAGGGGAAAGGGCAGAAACCTGAAAGCAGCACTACATCGAGTGAGTGGATGGTGAGCTCCCCCACTTACCACGATTTAGGACCCCATTCACATAAATAATGAGCACAAATCCCATTCACATAAATAATGAACACAAAGCATGAATTAATTGAATTTTAACCAAAAAATGATGATTTTGAGGCGAGTATGGCAGAGATGTTCACCAATTAACGGCATAGTGGAAGTAAGTATCGGACATGGTAATCACTAAGAAAATCATCCTTTTTCACATCTTATGCACTAAAATATGGGATACAAAGCATAAAATAAATAAATTGTTACCAGAAAATGATGGTTTACAGGTGAGTATGGCAGAGATGTTCACCAGTTGACAGCATAGTGGAAGTAAGTATCAGACATGCTAATCACTAAGAAAATCACCCTTTCTCATATCTTATGCACTAAAATATGGGATACAAAGCTTGAAATAAATAAATTGTTACCAGAAAAATGATGATTAAGAGGTGAGTATGTCAAAGATGTTCACCAGTTTACAGCATGCTAAAAATATGTATCGAACATGGAACTCACTGAAAATCACCTTTTTCACAGCTTGTGCACTCAAATATGGGTCACAATTCATGAAAAAATAAATTTTTAGCAGAAAATGATGATTTAGATTTATGGCAAATTTTTACTTTATAGCATCCTGAAAAAAGGTAACAGACATGAAAATCTTTATGAAAATGACCTTTCTCACAGCTGTGCATGAAATTAATGAAATGGGAAGAACAAAACAAGGATTTTTGCAGTACAGTAGTTTCAGTACTTACAACAAGGCTGTGGCCGTCCTTAGGAATAACCCACTGCCTCCTCCCAGACTCTGACAGTATGAAGGTGCACCTGAAGCACCTGCAGGAATCCACCGTTGCAATTCATTAAATCCCTGGCACTCCGAATTACTGTAACTACACCGTGCATTCTTTTCTTACTTGCACCGCACTTCAAACTCACCAGTGTTCATTAGCACTTTCCACCAAACTGCTTTCACTCTGAATTCTTAAATCTTTACACTGAACATTGTTTTTTTCACTGCACATTACTGTAAATTCCAGTGTGGTGTAGTGGCAAGTTCTTGATGCTTAGTCGCTGTCAGAGTCTGAGAGGAGCAGCTGGAGGCAGCCTAGGGGCTTGTCGGAGGGACATGGTGGTGGCCTACCCACTGCAGATGACTTAGAAGACAGCTGCAAACTCACATCCAGCGGCGACTCCACCGTGGTCGATGTGCTGGGCTGTGACTCGGAGTTTGAAGGCTTTCTTGGGGAGGCAGTGGTGTGGAGCCAGGGCTGAGCACGGCGGGGATAACGGACCTGAAAAAACTGTTAATGGTTGATTGACACAAGCAACGACAATTCTGGCGATTGATGATGCGCTGCCTAAAAGCTCACACTTCCTTCACAAGTCCCAAGGGTCCCATCTCCCTGTCGCAGTCTGGGTGTTCTAGGTAGTCAAAGACAAACTCCACATGTTCCCGGAGTGCACTCAGCTTGGGGATGGCTGGAGTAGTGATGTGCTGAGAGGAGTCCGCATCATCACTGCCGTCCTCGTTGGAATCTTCATGCTGGGTACTGAGACCGGCAGCTGAGGATGCGATCCCAATATCAGGCATGATCTGATACCCAGGATCGCCCTCGTCGTCATCCAACCACTCACGCACTTCGTCCACATCCACATCGTCGCCACACACACGAAGACATGCATGGAAGTCATCCATGTCAAACCTAGAAAGTCGTGCACCATGTCAGTTCCATGAAGCAGATGAGACCAACCAATTTCCAGAGTCTTGACGGAGACTTCCTTCCATGCACTGGCCCAGTTATAGACGTAGCGGTGAAGGTTTTCCACAGTCCGCTGTCCTCTCTTGTCTCGTCCTTCCCTGCGATCGTCCTCGTCCTTGAGAACAACCATCCCCCATCCAGAAACGTCCGTCGGTACAGCCTCTTCATAGCCATGGTCACTTCCTGGTCCATTGGTTGGATGAGAGCAGTCGAATTAGGTGACAAAAACAATCACCTAATCCGGCCATTCTCAGCTACCAACTCCTTGTCGGACAGATGTGCAGGTGGATTGTATAGAAGTAGGAGGGCCTTTACCTGATCGCGTGGGATTCCCAGTGTGTTCATCTGGTAATGAATAACCTCCTTGACGAAGTGCTGGTGAAACCAATCTCTGAAGACCTAGATTGTGAACCAGGCCTTCACAGAAAGGTACCACACAACAGGAAGGACATCCATCACCCCACGAAGGCACCGAGGCTGCTTGGCACGGCCAACAATAACGGGCTTGAGCCGGTGCATGCCATTAGCATTGGCGCAACACAAAGCAGAGACCCGTTGCTTGGAGAGCTTGCGGCCAGGTACACACTTCTCCGTCTCTTTGGCAAGAGTGTCCGTGGACACAGAGCGATAGAATAGGCCAGTTTCGTCAGCATTATACACTTGACCGAGAGTGAGGCCCTCCCTGTCGATCAGGCCCTTCATCTTCTGCCGAAACTCTTCTATTCCCTCCTCGTTGGCGTCCAGAGCTTCGCCATGGGCCTTACAGTTGGTAATTACGTGTCGTAACTAACGTGAAGAGCCAACCCTCAGATGCCTTGAAGTCTGGGGTGTCTTGTAACCTTGCGAACTTCTCGGCAGCAGCTTTCAGTTCTGTACCACGCACCAGCACACCAGCAGCACGTTGTTGTCGATACCAAATCAGCGTGGAACAGTCGATTCCTGCATACTTGGGAATAAACATAACCTTCCTCTCCACGTTCCGTTTGGTTTTCAAAGTGAAGTCGGCCGTGTGCTGGTGGAGTTTGTCTCGGGACCTCTTGATGTCAAACAAGGTAGAGCGAGGGAGGTTGAATTCACGTAGGATGCATGATGTCGGCCACCCCACGTCCACTTTCTTCAATATCTCCTGCTTCTTCTCCAGAGTCAAAACCACTCGTTTCCACTTCTTGGGCGGCAGGGCCATCATCACGCACACAGTGAAGAGGCTGAAGAAGAGCAGCAAGCCCTGCAGCAGGTAGGGCACCACCACAAAAGTGAGCACGTGAGCGGCCATGTGAGAAGCGTGCATTCTATCCTGCGGGTGAGCGGGAACTGGGAAAGAGGCAGGCTGGCTCTAGCAACGTTGGGCGGGCGGCTTGAAAACTCAGCTGGTTGGCGCGTGCAAGAAATTCAAACTGATGTGTCGAAAAAAATCAGTTTTTTTTTTTGGGGGGGTGGGGGGATGCCCCAGCCAATGATGTCTGGACAGTGGGATGTCCAGTTACTGGGCATCTGGATAGTAGGGTGATTGCTGTACTTACTTCTACAGGTATTACTTACTTCAAAACAGGAGGAGTAAAGTTTAGGTGGGGGGTCCGAGAGGGTCCTGGAACTCATCCCCATTTCTATGTATATTTCAATGGGGAAAGTCGTTCTAATATACAAAATTTTGAATTACGAAAGTTTTTTTTTTGTTCCTATCCCTTTCGTTTATCGAGGACTCACTGTACTGTAATATTACTGTGATTAGTATGTAACTCGACACAAAAACAACACTTAGTTAGTAGACTTCTGTCAAGGTGCTGCCCTGGACAGGGATGAATGAGTAAGCAAGGCAATAAACTGATCACATGCAAACACAGGTGACACAAGCAACACACATTGTTAGTGTTCCATCAATGGCATGACTTCGGCCTAATGTTTACTTTTGACAGAACACAAGTTGTGAGCTGCCACAATTAAATTTTAATGAGTCCAGGTTCTTTTATTTCAGTTAATCTTCAGTATAATGTATGTAATTTGAAAATATACACAATTACTGCAGCCTTTTTCATTTTTTCGAGTTACATTTTTGTCATGGGAGCTGATGGATTGGATTCAAAGCTGTCATTGGTGAAACCAAGCTGCATTGTTCTTTTGACCAAAGTGATATGAATCCATCAAAAGCATTTTAACCCCTTATAGGCAGGCAGCTTACCCAGTATACACCCATGTAGGATGGCATATTTTCAGAAAATTTTTCAGAAAAATAAAGTATCAAGGCATGACAGTAGGGGACAGCGTTGCCATATTGCCCAATTTAACCAAAGAATTATGACAATCCATAACATTGCCTGCCTTCTCACGTTCTGTACAAACATTACGTATTCCCACCTCTCTGAAACGAGGTCGGGAACAATCTTAGTGCAGCTGGTTCTTGCTTGGAGATTGAGAAATGGACAACAGGGACAAGTGAGTAATCTTGAAATTAGTATTGTTTAGCCTACATAAAATTAGGGTGCAGGAGGTTAATAAAGGTCATGATCTTTTCATCATATCTTTTTGGCAACCCTTGTGTTTACGCTTTGATTGATGGCTGTAATTTTTAAATTCTAAGTAGCCAAATTATATTTGCAAAAAGAAACCAGACAGCACAAGATGCACTTTGAATCGCAAGTTTCGGCTTGGATGACAAAAATGTACCCTTAGGAATTTAGTGATAATCTGGTTTTGTATCTGCAAATCATATTTTGTTTTACCTGTCATGAAAGGAAAATCTGCATTACAAATGCTGATTTTGTTTTACCTGTCATGAAAGGAAAATCTGCATTACAAATGCTGCAACTTTACAGAATTTATATATAAAGGGGAAAAAAGCAGTGTGTGGTAATCATAGGGGCATTTGCCTTCTCAGTGTAATAGGAAAAATATATGGTAGGATACTTATTGACAGAGTTAGAGAAATTACTGAGGAATTAGTTGGAGAAGAACAAGGAGGTTTTAGTAAGGGAAGAGGTTGTGTAGACCAGATATTCATTGTTAGATCCTAAGTGGAAAAGTTTCTAGAGAAGGGCAAGAAGCTGTATGCAGCCTTCATGGATCTGGAGAAAGCATATGACAGGGTGGATAGACAAGGTTTGTGGAAGGTATTAAGAATATATGGAGTGGATGGGAAGTTGTTGAAGGCAGTGAAGAGTATGTATGAGGGTGCTAAGGCTGCAGTGCGTGTGGATGGCAAACTAAGTGAATCTTTCCATTTGAAGGTTGGATTGAAACAAGGATGTGTCATGTCTCCATGGTTGTTCAATCTGTATATGGATGGGATCATAAAAGAGATACAAGGTCGGGCAGTGGATGTTGGAGCGGCCCTAGTGAGAGAGGGCAGTGTTTGGAAACTCCCTGTACTGTTGTTTGCAGATGATACTGTATTTACCTATTTGTAGTATACAGGAATTGAGCTAAGCTCGTGTTGTCCCATCTCCATATCTACATTCATCCAATCTAGTTTTAAATACATGAATGTTTTTCTCCTGCACCACCTCTTCGTCTAAGTCATTCCAAATACTTATGCTTCTGTTCGGGAAACTGAACTTTTTGAGATCATTAAGACATCTACTTTTCCTCAACTTGAAGCCATGACCTCTTGATCTTCCATCATCCAACACAAAAAGATCCTCTCTATCCACCCTTTCCAATTCTCTTACATTTCTAAATATCGTGATCAAGTCACCTCTTTCCCTTCTCTCGCGCAATGTTGGTAACTTCAGTTTTTCCAATCTCTCCTCGTAGGTGAGTTCCCTTAAACACGGTATCATCTTCGTTGCCATCTGTTGGACCCTTTCTAGTTTATCAATATGCTTCTTCAAATGAGGTGACCATACCACCGCCGCATACTCTAGTCTTGGTCTTATCATGGTCACTATCAACTCCCTCAACATTTCCTCATCCATATAATTAAAAGCCACTCTCATGTTGGTCAGTAATCCATAAGTTCCCCCAATAATTTTGTTTATATGCTTTTCTGGTGACAAGTCATCCCGAATAATCACTCCCAAGTCTTTCTCATCCTTTCTTTTACTAATCATCTCATTGCCCATTTTATATGTCCAGTGTGGTCTTCTTTCACTTATACCCATTTCTAATACATGACACTTCTTGGCATTAAAGTCCATTTTCCAAGTCTGGCTCCAGCTGTGTATTTTGTCCAAGTCCTCTTGCAGTTCTTTACGACTATCAATACATTTAATATGTTTCATAATTTTAGCATCATCTGCAAACATACTCATGTAACTATTCAGACCCTCTGGCAAATCATTTACATATATCAGAAACATTAATGGGGCCAGGACAGAGCCCTGGGGTACTCCACTAGTCACATTTCTCCATTGTGATACCTTGTCTCTTATTACTGTTCTCATCTGCCTTCCTATCAAATAATCTCCAATCCACTTTAATAGTTTCCCATGCACCCCTCCAAATGTCCTCAACTTCCACAATAGTCTCTTATAGGGTACCCTGTCAAATGCTTTCTTAAGATCCAGATAGACACAGTCTGCCCATCCCTCTCTCTCCTGTACGACATCTGTTACCCTACTGTAGAAACTTAGTAGGTTAGTAATACATGATCTTCCTTCCCTAAAACCAAACTGTCTTGGTGTTATCACTTCATTTTCTTCTAAATACTTTATCCATCTTTTTCTAATAACTTTCTCACAGATTTTACAAACAGTACTAGTGACACAGGTCTATAATTAAGTGGATCTTCCCTATCTCCTCCCTTAAATATTGGCACAATACTTGCTCTTTTTCAATCTTTAGGTAACTGTCCATTTTCAAGCGAGGTTTTGATAATGACATAAACTGGCCACACTAACTGGTTGGCACATTCCTTCAGGATCCATCCAGCCACACCATCTGGTCCCATTGCTTTTCTCACATCCAAATCCTTCATCAGCTGTAGCACCTCATCCAAGTCAACTGTAATTTCAGCCATTCTCGTCAGCCTGGGTTCCATTTCAGGCTCCCTAAATTCGTCTTCCAATACATAAACTGACTGTAGCTTGTTGTTCATTATTTCACACAAGTCTTCCTCTCTTTCGTACGTTTCATCTCCATCCCTCAGTCGTATTATACTGCCCTTAACTTTCATTTTGCCATTTACAAACCTCTAAAATAGTTTCGGCTCTTTTTTACAGTTAGATACAATATCTTTTTCGTATTTCCTTTCCTCTTCTCTCCGTACCCTTACATATTCATTTCTAACCTGCTTGTACTCCTCCCAAGCCCTTTCACTATACCTTCTTCTCACTTTATTCCATGCTTTTTTTCTTGCCTCTTGTGCCATCCTACATTTGTTGTTAAACCATTCTTTCTTCCTTTCCATAGCTGCAGAAAATTTTGGGACATACTTAGTAACTCCTGTTTTATATACTTCTATCAAAAACTCATATTTCTCATCAACATTTGTGATCATATTCATTTTACTCCATTCTACATTTTGGAAAAAGTTCCTCAGGGAAGCAAAGTCTGCCTTCCCATAATTGTATCTATTTTCTCTGTGTTTTTCATCTCTTTCTCCTTCCCTCACTCCTACCACGTCCATCTCAATTACCAAATGATCACTTTTACCAAAGGGGCAATGGTAGGTTATGTTCCTCACATCATTTGGGTCCTTTGTGAATAGTAGGTCAAGCCTGGATGGGTCATCAACACCCCTAATTCTTGTGTTTTCTTTGATCAACTGGGTTAACATGTTTCCCATCATCAATTCCATTAATTTATTTCCTCATGATTCTTCATTGTTCCCAGCATCCATACTTTCCCAGTCAACTTTTCTACAGTTAAAATCTCCCATTAATATTATTCTATTTCTTCGTTCAATTAACATTTTTAGCCTAATAATGGATTCACTTATTAACTGTTCGTAATCTTCCTTTGTCCATGCCCTAGTTTTGGGGGGCATATAAAAAACTATTGCATCCGTTTTTTCTCCATAATTGTCCTCTATTTCAACTCCCAAAAGTTCAGCCTTAGTATTTTCAATTTCTATATTCTTTACTCTTAGGTCATTATGGGTTAATATCACTATTCCTCCCCCAAATTTGCCTTCTCTGTCCTTCCTCCAAATCTTATAATTATTCCAGCCAAATAATTTTATATCGACATCTCGGGGCAATTTAGTCTCTACTAGGCAAACAATTTCAGGTTTATTTTCATTTAAGTAGTCTCCAATTTCCCCTTTCTTAGATATTAATCCATCTACGTTACTGTACATGATGCTCAGATTTGCTGCACTGTTGTTATCTTTACTCGTTCTTCTCTTTTTCATATTCATATCCATCCCCTTTGTTTCCTTCACGTCTAGTTCTTCACATACCACTTCCTTGCCTTCATATCCATCACTCTCCAAAAAAAAGTTTTACGTTCTTCCTCTGTCCTCCTGTCATTTTTTTCCTTTACTTGGTCCTTCAAAGATTTTAA
>JAGKTI010003238.1:30344-59263 GCA_018397915.1 Birgus latro
CCCTCCACCTCACTCACATACACTCCCCTCATCAGTGTTTCACTCTCCATCCTCTCCACATGTCCAAACCACCTTAATGTGTTTCTCCTAACACTTCCTGTCACATCCACATCCTTACAACAACACTCTTTCACTTCCTCATTTGTTAGTCTCTCTCTCAATGTGACTTCACATGCTTCTCTCAAGTAACTCATTTCCACTGTTCTCACTCTTGACTTCTGTCCTTCCAAAAGGGTCCAAGCTTCACTTCCATATGTTAGAGTTGGTATCACAATACTGTCATGTAACAACTTTTTCACTTCCATGCTCACTTCCCTGTTTCTTATCACTGCTTTCAATGAACCAGCAACCTTCCTTCCCTGCTGCACCCTTTCAAGCATTTCACCCTCCAGACTTCCATCCTTACTCATCACACTACCCAAGTACTTAAATGCACTCACATTCTCCATATCCTCCCCATCCAGTCTTACTGTACATTCACTGGCTTCACTTCTCTCGAAGTGTTTGGAAACTCCCTGTACTGTTGTTTGCAGATGATACTGTGTTGTTGAGTGAAGATGAAGGGGAGCTGCAAGGCTTTGTAGATGAGTTTGGGAGAGTGTGTAAGAAATGGAATCTAAAGGTGAATGTAGGGAAGAGTAAAGTAATATATTTATATACGGTATATATATATATACAGTATATATATATATATAAATATGTATGTCATCCATCCATCATCTAACCCAGTGTTACCCCATGAGGGGCATAGGAGCCCAGGGCTTTGCAAGTAACTCCTGACAATTGAGAGTAACCAGCCTCACTCATCTCTGAGTGGCATTACGTGAGCAGTAATTCCCAACCACCCCATGGATATAATCCTGCACTGGCTCAATCCGATTGGACTGCCTTAATTGCCCACTGAACCACTATTTACCATAATTTGGTTAAATGGTTACCCCCCAGTTTGGTAAACAGTTTCCTGGTGTACAGGAAACCATTTGGCTTGTCACTCAGTGTAGAGTCACCCATAGACAGAAGGAAGAGGAAAGAATGAAGGAAAGAAAGACAGTAGACAGTAGAGGAAGGATGGAAAGAAGAAAGTAAGAGAGGAAAGGGCGTATCTATAAGTCATCTTGCCTAAAGTGCACTTTTGCAAAGTGCGTCTCGCCTAACATGCAATGGGGGTCTGACAATAAATTATTATTTAGAAAGTATGTTTGCTACTTGCAGTGTGCGACGGGCATGAAAAATTGAGGTAAATACGGTACTGACTCGCAACTCACGAGCATAATTTGTAGTGTGCAATCGGTAAAGGTGGGGCTGGTGGGTCTGTGTGTTGGGGTGCGGCTGGTCTGTGAGTGAGTGGTAGCCACAGCAGCAGGATGATGACATAATGTCTGTAGTGTCTGACCTGGACTTTTAGGGTTTCCTGGAGCAGCAACAGGCAGCACCTAACGTATTGCAAACTAAGATGTGCATTCCATAAAACTGGCCACACAATATTGTGCTTTAAGAGTATTCGTTAATCACTGGCGCAGTTGCCACCTGGGTTGCCATTTGGTATTTTTCATTACCAAATGTGGGGTAATTTGGTAATGAATAATTTGATTGGTAATGATTCAGAATGATGGAGATGGTGGATTAGCTTTTTTTTTTTCTTCTTTTAATGCAAGAAAGCAGGAACAAAAGGCTAAGAGCCCACAAACCGTTCTTTCAAAGAAAAAAACAAAAACAATACAAAAGAGAGCCAAAACCTCTCCAGTAGTGATGAGAGTGATAGTGAGGCACGGGATGAGGCCCGTGCAGAATCTGTGAGTGTTCTGATTCAGCTTCTGTGTTATGGCCTCAGGTACAGTCATCAGCACAAATTCGGTGCAAACCTGCTCGTGTGATGTGGATTGTTTTGTCTGGCAACAGTGTGAGGGAACTAGTTTCCATACAGGCTTGTTTACGCTTTAATGACGTGTTTGTATGAATTAGTACTATAAATCGCCCAGAATGCAATATTCTTCATACCTGATTAGCATAAAAATGTGCAAAAGACGACAGAAGAATGTTGTGGAGTGATGAAACTTCTGCTCTCTCCCTTGTACCCCTTCCGATGTCCCTTTCCAACCTCCCCCTCTTCCCTCCTGCTCCTGCTTTGCTTCATTTCCACTCCCCTCTCTCCCTGCCCTGTCATCTTTATATTATCCATGGCGCTAATCTTCTCAATGAACCGTACTCTTCTCTATTTTATGTTAATTCCTGTAACCTTTTCGCTCCTCAACATTCAAGAGTTTCTTGCCATGAAACAGTTTTTTTCTCCCACTCTCTACTCCAAACATGATGCAGCAGTTTGAAACATTATTGGTTCTGATACTGCTTCATGAATCAGTGAACAAAATGAGGAGAATGGGAACATTTTCCTAGGGAAGAGAGAGGGCAAGAAATAGGAGGAATAGGCACAAATGTTTGTTTAATTTTGCCTACTGAAATAAATAGCCACTGACTGCTGCGCTCACTCCAAAAAAAAAAAAGAAAAAAGAAAAAAAAAAAAAGGAATACAACACAAGACCAAGACCTCAAACGTTTCTGTATCTTCCAGCTATTGGCAGTGACAAGGGGTGGAGAGAAGAATGACAGCTGGAATAAAAGGAGTGGGAAGGAGACATAGATGGTGAGAATGGGACTCTAACAGGAAGGAATATTGATAATTAGCCTTGGATATACCGATATTCCCTTGTACAAAGGAAAAGGGGAAAAAGAAGTGTGTGGTAATCAAAGAGGCATTTGCCTTCTTAGTGTAACAGGAAAAGTATATGGTAGGATACTTATTGACAGAGTTAGGGAAATAACAGAGGAATTAGTTGGAGAAGAACAGGGAGGTTTTAGGAAGGGAAGGAGTTGTGTAGATCAGATATTCATTCTTAGATCTTTTGTGGAAAAGTTTCTAGAGAAGGGAAAGAAGTTGTATGCAGCCTTCATGGATTTGGATAAAGCATATGACAGGGTGGATAGACAAGGATTGTGGAAAGTATTAAGAATATATGGAGTAGATGGGAAGTTGTTTAAGGCAGTGAAGAGTATGTATGAGGGTGCTAATGCTGCAGTGTGTGTGGATGGCAAGCTGAGTGAATTTTTCCATTTGAAGATTGGATTGAAAGAAAGATGTGTCTTGTCTCCATGGTTGTTCAATCTGTTTATGGATGGAGTTATAAAAGAGATACAAGGTCAATCAGGGGATGTTGGAGCGGCCCTAGTGAGAGAAGGCTTTGGAAACTCCCTGTACTGTTGTTTGCAGATGATACTGTGTTGTTGAGTGAAGACAAAGGGGAGCTGCAAGGCTTGGTAGGTGAGTTTGGGAGAGTGTGTAAGAAGCGGAATCTAAAGGTGAATGTAGGGAAGAGTAAAGTACAGTATGACCTCACTAACGGACTTCAATACACCGGAAGTCGCTTTTTTTGGAGTCAGGAAGCCAACTGGAATTATTTCTTATACTGTATATCAGAAAAACTCCGAAAACGCTAGAAGCAGTCCGGACTGCCTAACCTCACGGCGGGGTGGCCATATTGTCGGCGCGGTTTGTGTGTTCGTGCGTTGGTTGGCGGTGGGCTGGCAGCATAGCTATTGTTCTAAGTGTACATACAGTACAGTATTTGAAGTGTTTATAATTAAAATATACCCATAATCTATCTATCTATTGCCTGATGCCATAATCCCGTAAGGGGTGGCCATTTGACTCTGAGCTATTTGTTTTACGGGGAGGGGCACTAACCCTCCACCAACCCACTTGTTGATACGTAGGGAGCACGTATGGTTTGGCTATATGGTTACCATCCAGCGTTGTAAATGGTTTCTTGGCTTACAGGAAACCAGTTGGCTTGTCACTCAATGTAAAGCCACCTGTAAAGGAAAGAAAAGCAATAAGAAGTGACAGGAAAGATGGGAGAAACAGGAAGAGAGGAGGGCAGGCACAGAAAAATAATAATAAAGGGTAAGGAAGAAGTAGGCAGCACTACATCAAGTGAGTGGATGATGGTCGCCACAACCTACCACTATACCCATAATGTTCTTTCTAAATGCTAAAAAATTAGAAAAGGGGTCTGCATTAATATTAAGACATCAAGCTTTAATCATTAAACACGGCAAGCGGTGTGTGTGTTCCTGCTTCAGTTCGTGGTGAGCTGGCGGCGTCACTATTTTTCCTCTACATCATTTCCCCCCAACGTCATTTTCCCTAAGTCCCTGATATACTGCTCGACGGTGACGAATGATATGTGAAATACTGTATAGAGACAGAGTGATCGTATTTGTTTGTAAGATTGTAAAAATTAAGGTGTATAAAGTGTACAGTACAGTATTTGAAAAATTCTTAAAATTAAGTACACCACGCAGCACACACACGGTACATACAGTACAGTATTGGAAGTGTTTATAATTAAGTTATACCCATAATGTTCTTTCTAAATGCTCAAAAATTAGAAAAGGGGTCTGCATTAATATTAAGACTGTGTGTGTGTGTGTTCGTGCGTCGGTTCATGGTGAGCTGGCGACATCACTATTTTTCCTCCACATCATTTCCCCCCAACGTCATTTTCCCTAAGTCCCTGATATACTGCTCGACGGTGACGAGTAATAAGTGAAATATACAAAGTGATCATATTTGTTTGTAAGATTGTAAAAATTAAGGTGTATAAAGTGTACTTGAAAAATGCTTAAAATTAAGTACACCACACGTGTACACACTCACGGTACGAGCTACACCTCCGATTCCCATCCACAATTCAGCCCTTTAAGTGAAAACAATTGGGACAGTGATTCACTGTTCCTTGATGATGACCCTGAAGATAATGGGAAATGATTTTGAAGGATTTGCTCTGAAAAATCCTTCGTCAGGTGCTGAAAGATGATAACACCAGGCAAGGTGGGTGTGCAGAGATAGCCAAGGGAGTGTGAATGGTAACGTAAGAAAATTGTTTTTTATTTTTTTATGAGTTTTATTGTGTCCAAGCCTTGCTTAAATTTTACTGTCATGCAATAAATTATTTATAGTTGAATTTGAGAAAAAAATAAGAGGCAAATGAGATATTGCCACAAATCAAAATGGACTGGTGCAGATGAAGCAGGATGGTGGACATGATGCTTTTAATAAGCGAAAATATCTTATTTTGTGTGTTATATATGGCCATTATTGAGTCTAAACCTTGCTAAAACTATACTGTGTAATGCAACGAAATATTTTTAGTGGAATTTTAGAAAAGTTAAGGAGTAAAAGGGATAGAAATAACTGGTGGGGTGATGCAAGATGGTGGCTATGACACTTCATGTATGAAAAATATCTTCCTGTGAGCATTACAATGGCCTTTTTCGAGTATAAACCTTACAAAAACTGTACTGTGTTATGCAATAAATTATTTATAGTGGCCTTTGAGAAAAGTTAAGAGGCAAATGAGTTAATGCCCCAATTTAGAAGGTGTGACCATGACTCTTTTCATGTATGAAAATATCTTAGCAGGGGGAAAGCCCCATGTCGCTTTTTTCGGAATATCGCATTTTTCGGAATGACTTTGGCCCCAATTAGTCCATTCTAGTGAGGTTTTACTGTAATGGTTTTCGAGAGAAGTGAAGTCAGTGAATGTACAGTGAGATTGGATGGGAAGGATATGGAGAATGTGAGTGCATTTAAGTACTTGGGTAGTGTGATGAGTAAGGATGGAAGTCTGGAGGGTGAAGTGCTTGAAAGGGTGCAGCGGGGAAGGAAGGTTGCTGGTTCCTTGAAAGCAGTAATAAGAAACGGGGAAGTGAGCATGGAAGCGAAAAAGTTGCTGCATGACAGTATTGTGATACCAACTCTAACATATGGAAGTGAAGCTTGGACCCTGTTGGAGGGACAGCAGTCAAGAGTGAGAACAGTGGAAATGAGTTATTGTGGAGTCACATGGAGACAGACTAACAAATGAGGAGGTGAAGGAGCATTGTGGTGTGGATGTGGATGTGATTGGAAGTGCTAGGAGAAACACATTAAGGTTGTTTGGGCATGTGGAGAGGGTGGAGAGTGAAAGACTGATGAGGAGAGTGTATGTGAGTGAGGTGGAGGGGGGGGGAAGCCAAGGATGAGATGGAGGGATGGAGTGGAGAGGTATATGAGAGAGGGGGGTGTGAGCTGGGAGCAGGGCAGTGAAATGGCGGGAGACAGAGGGATACAGAGGCGATTTGTTTGTGGCTACCCTGTGCGGGATTGAGGCATCTGACAATAGATAAATAGATAGATTGTTGTGACGGCGAATTGTCCCGAAACCATTTTGCTCCCCAGACCCCCTAAATGTGGTGTTTTGCTGTTATCTGTCATTGGTAATCAATATACTTCACTTTAAGTGGTTAGAAGGTTTATTTAATGTTTTAACTTACAGATACAGTACTGCGCAACAAAACTTCAAGATACAAATACATAAACACAAGGCAACATTTTGATGCCGATTGGTTTCGGGACAATTCGCCGTCGGAATGTTGCCTTGTGTTTACATATTTGTATGTTGAAGTTTTGCTGTGCAGTGCTGTATTTGTAAGTTATAACATTAAATAAACCTTCTAAACACTTAAAGTGCTTTATATTGATTACCAATGACAGGTAACAGCAAACACCACCTTTAGGGGGTCTAGGGAGCAAAATAAGGAGTAGTTCAAACTTGAGTGTTTTCGCGCCGAACGCGCCACGGTTGGAACGAAACCCATGTGTTCAGGGCAAGCTTGCTGTATGTATATACACATGTATAGATAGATAGATACAGGCATACCCCGGTTTAATGATGTAATCGGTTTGGTAAAACACCATCGTTAGGTGGGGTATCGTATATCGGTGTACTTTCAACCCATCTAGTCCCGACCGGTTTTTTACCCAGCCTACCCCCAGGTCCTGACCAATTTTCGACTTTTTGTTTTTTGGCTGAAACCTTCGCTTTTGGTGAGAAACATCGAAAATTCATAGAGAAATCGCGATCCTTACGTTTTCCTTCTTTTTCAGGGTACCTGGCTAAAGAAAACGAACTATGGAAGGGTTAACTAATTCAAGCCACTTTAAATTACGTATTTATTTCATTTATTTGGTACGAATTACTCACTTGATGTAGTGCTGCCTACTTCTTCCTTAGCCTTTATCATTCTCTTTCTGAGCCTGCCCTCCTCTCTTCCTATTTCTCCCATCTTTCCTGTCACTTCTTATTGCTTTTCTTTCCTTAACAGGTGGCTTTACATTGAGTGACAAGCCAAATAGTTTCCTGTAAACCAAGAAACCATTTACAATGCTGGGTGGTAACCATATAACCAAACCATACGTGCTCCCTACGTGTCAGCAAGTGAGTTGGTGGAGGGTTAGTGCCCCTCCCTGTAAAACAAATAACTCAGAGTCAAATGGCCACCCCTTACGGGATTATGGCATCTGGCAATAGATAGACAAGTCTGTATTGGTTTTCACTCAGTAATATAGGCGTTTATAAGCATTGTTCACTCACCCAAAACCCCAGTATATGGCACCTTCCTTTACGACATTACCACCTCATCATTTTTGTTTGTTTCTACCTCTAGCTTCTTTGTTTCTTTGTCCTCCACCTTAGGAATCACTTTCACCTTGAATTTCGTCATTGGAGAGACCGTGGAGAAACATACCTTTACTTGCCAGGTTACAGCTAACAGGTGAATTGCCCAGTGTGGGGGGGAGGGGGGGTTAGGTTGGGCGAGGCAGTATCCCTGCTTGACAGCAGTTAGAGGAAGGTCTCTCACATATGCCTACCAAAAATCACCCGCGAATGTTGAAAAATGTTCACACAATGGGCCTTGCAATTGAGTGACGTACGATGCACGTCGTTGGGTCTGTCCTCAGAAAAAAGTAGCGACGTGCATCGTACGTCGGTGGGACTCGGCGGGTTAACATGTAAACTAATGGGGAGTGTTTACCAGCCTTGGGTTTCCCCCCAGACCAAGTCCAAAACCCACCCAAATGAGTCCAAACAAGTTTGAAGCCAATCAGAATGGCTGAACAGCTATAAGAGAAGCTAACCTAAGCCTAACATCTGTAAATAACTCCCTAAAACCAACAAATAAAATCTGAAAATTGTCAAATACAAGTCTGGAAAAATCAAGCTTAGTAAACTGTACCCCAGACTGACAGTATTCACCCCACCTGTGGCTAAACCACAATAATTCTAAAAACAGTTTATAAATCAACCTACACACAATTTTAGTCTAAAATATCATCAAAATGGTAAGAAAAATTAAAACCCATTGTTAAACTGGGGTTTGACCATCATTAGGCTGAGTGTGGTGGCATTTCTACCCCCATTGTTAAGGCTGGGTATCCCATCTAGAGGTATCGTATATCAAGGTATTACTGTATACAGTATATAGATATATACACTGTATATACAGTCACTGCTCACATATTCCAGGAATATTGTACCCAGAAGCTCCCACTTTATGAAAATTCTGCGTTATAGGGCCATATGTTTACATGTTAAAGGGTTTCATTTTTCTTTTCTTTTTTTCTTATGCAAGGAAGAAGGAACCAAAGGCCAGGAGCCCACAAACTGTTCCTTCAAAAAAAAAAAAAAAAAAAATCAAGATCTGATCATTTCAAGATGCCTGGACACACTGCATTTGAAAGACTGGAGATCATAGGAAGTAGGAAATACTGACAGAGGGAGACAGTTCCAGAGTTGACCCATTGTATAAATGAAGGACTGGGAGTAATGGTCAGCTCTTGCATTAGAGAGTTGGACAGAAAAGGGATGAGAGTTTGTTGCTAGACGGATGCTACGCGCCCGTCGTAGAGGTGGAGGGATGCAAGCAGACGGTTCAGAGAAGCAGTGACCATTGGAGTAGCGATAGAAAAGAGATAAAGATGCAACAGTGCAGCGAAGAGATGGGTTGAAGGGAGCCAGTAAGAGGAGGAGGGTTAATGAGATGAAAAGCCTTTGACTCCACACTATTGAGAAGAGTTGTATGTGGGGAGCCACCCCACACATGAGAGTTGTGCTCTGCACAGGGGCGAATAAAACCCGTGTATAAAATCAATAACTGTGGAGGGGTAAATAAGGTATGGAGTCAGCTTAACACACTCAATTTCTTGGAAGCAGATTTTAAAAGAGATGTAATATGGTCTTTCCAAGATAAGTCCTGAAGGAATGAAGCCCCAAGCATTTTCAAGGATGATGCAGGATTGAGCTGGATATAATTAAACATTAGTGGGTACTCCTGTGGAAGATTTTGTTGCATTGATAGGTATAAGAACTGAGTCTTTGATGCATTAAAAAGAACAAAATTATTTTTACCCCAGTTGGAGATACAAGCTAAGTCAGACATTAGGTGTGCCATAGCCTCATCCCTTGTTTGTTGAAATAACTGTTGAGATGGGTGCTGCTGGAACTGAATAGAAAGGTGAAGGGTGGATTCATCAGTGTATGAGTGGATAGGATTAGATGTACAGCTTAGAAGGTCACTGATGAACAGAAGGAAGAGAGTTGGTGATAGAACAGAGCTCTGGGGAACACCACTGTTGATAGATGTAGAAGAACGATGGCCATTTACAACAGCGGCTATAGAACAACCAGAAAGGAAGCTATAGATGAAAGCACAGATAGAAAGATAGAAACCATAAGAGGGCAGTTTGGAAATTAAAAATTTATGCCAGACTTGATCGAAAGCCTTGAGATGTGAAGTACAATGGCAAAGCTTTCGCCAGAGTCCCGAACGGAGGATGACCAGGAGTCTGAAAGGTAGGCTAGAAGATCACCAGCGGAACGTCCCTGACGAAACCCATACTGACGATCAAAAAGAAAGTTGTGATAGGACAGATGCTTTAAAATTTTTCTGTTAAGAATTGACTTGAAAACTTTTGAGGCACGCGATGTTAAAGCAATTACATGATAGTTAGAAGGTTGGGAATGGTCATCCTTCTTTGGGACTTGCTGAATGAGAGCAAACTTCCAGTAACAAGGAACGGTACAAGTTGATAGACAAAGGCAAAAGAGTTTGCGTAGGCAGGGTGTAAGCACAGATGCACAGTTCTTGAGGACAACAGGAGGGACTCTATCAGGTCAGTATGCCTTGTTAGTATTGAGGCCAGTGATGGCAGAAAATACATCAGTTGAAGAAATTTTAATGTCAGTCATGAGGAAGCCAGAGGGGGTAAGTGATGGAGGAACAGTATCAGAATCGTCTAAGGTGGAACTGGAGGAGAAAGTCTGAGCGAAGAGATCTGCTTTATCAGTAGAAGAAATAGCTACAGAGCCATCAGAATAGAAAAGAGGAGGGAAAGATGATGAGATAAAGTTGTTAGAAAGATTTTTGGCAAGGTGCCAGAAGGAGCGAGAAGAATTTGAGTTGGAGAGTTGAGAGCATTTAGTACAGATGAAATAATTTTTAGCAGAGTGAAAAACAGACTTAGCACAATTCCAGGCAGAAACATTAAAAAGATGTGATTCAGGGGTGGGTTGGCTCCGGTACCTTTTATAGGTCCTCTCCTTGTTGTGGACAGCATTAGAACAAGCGTGATTAAACCAAGGCTTTCTTACATTAGTCGGAGGATATGAGAAGGGAATGTATGCTTCCATGCCCGAGAAAATAACCTCCGTAATGCGCAAGGCACACTCAGATGGCTCCCGGCCATGGAAGCAATAATCATTCCAGGGAAAATCAAAGAAGTACTGCCTGAGGGCCTCCCAATCAGCAGCTCCACAAGCGCTGCAATTGACGTTTCTCTGGAGGGTCCACAGGCCGTACTGGAGCGATAGGACAGGTTAAGGTAATAAAGTTGTGATTGGACGAGCCCAATGGAGAGGAAAGATTAACAGTGAAAGCAGAAGGATTTGTTGTAAGGAAGAGATCAAGTATGTTGAAACTCTCTCCAAGATGGTCAGGGATACGGGTAGGGTGCTGTACAAGCTGCTCTAGGTCATTAAGGATAGAAAAGATGTAGCCTTATTCTCCAGGTGGATCAGTGAATGGAAAGGAGAGCCAAAGGTCGTGGTGGACATTGAAATCTCCTAGAATGGAGATTTCCGAGAAAAGAGAAATAGATAGAATATGTTCCATCCTAGTAGTAAGATAGTCAATGAATTTTTGAGAGTCAGTAGAATTAGGAGATAAGTAAACAGCACAGATATATTTAGTCACAGAATGACAGTAAAGCTGAAGCCAGAGAGTAGAGAAATCAGATGAATCAAATTCAGGAACACGAGAGCAAGATAAGTTGTTGCGTACATATACACAACTGCCCCCTTTGGCTTTGAAATGAGTATAGAGAAAGTAGGAGGAAACAGAAAAGGGTTTACTATCAGTTGCCTCAGACAGCTGAGTCTCAGTTAGTGTAACCATACCATGTAACTGTAACTATGCTATGTAACCATACCTTGTAACCCTATATACAGGATAATCATATATTCATAATATCTCAAACTTGGAAACTAGAACCAACAGTATATTTATTAGCAGTATATGTCAGAGGAGTAGACCGTAGCACCAGTCGAGCAGGGCAGTACTCCCAAGGTGGATGGAAAGCTGATGACATGAAGAGCTGGAGCTCCTGTTTCGTCGGCCCTCAGGTCTAGTTCCTGACCATACCCCTTTGCTGAACTTTTCCAGTGTCTCAGTAACACAGAGAGAAGGCCAGCATGCTCTCCGATACTAGTTTCTCTAACTGTCAGCACCGAACTACATGCACTTCCTCTTCAAAATTCAAAAGAAAAAAATGGCGTCCAAACACCTAGTCTCGGAGTCCCGGGGTGGGGGGGGGACCATAAATGCCCCATCATCCGCCCCTCTCCCGGTAACGATTCTAGGAGCTGCCTGGAACCACTGTCTGACTCTCTCCTTCTTCATTTCTGCAACATTCGCAGCCTTTCCTCTAACTTTTGCTCTGTTGAGCACCACATCTTCTCTAAACCTCACCTTCTCTTCCTCACTGAGACTTAGCTGTCTGAGGCAACTGACAGCAAACCCTTTTCTGTATCCTCTACTTTCTCTATACTCACTTCAAAGCCTAAGGTGGCTGTTGAGTATATGTACGGAACGATCTATCTTGCTTTTGTGTTTCTGCACTTGATTCTTCTGAATTCTCTACTCTCTGGCTTTGGCTTTCCTGTCATTCTCTGACTAAATATATCTGCACTGTTTACTTATCTCCTAATTCTACTGACTATAAAAAATTCTTTCACTATCTTACTTCTGTGATGGAACACATTCTATCCATTTCTCCTTTCTCTGAAATCTCCATTCTAGATTTCAATGTTCACCACCACCTTTGGCTCTCCTCTTCTTTCACTGATCCACCTGATTAACAAGCCTACATCTTTTCTATCCTTAAGAGAAGGAGGCTGTAGCACGGGCCGAACAGGGTGGTACTCCCGAGGGGAATGGGAATGCTGGTGATAGGGAGAGCTGGAGCTCCTGTTTCACTAGCTACCTAACCATCCCCCTCTGCTGACCTTTTCAGTGTGACAGTAACATGAAGAGTAGACCAGCATACTCTCCCAAACATTTCCTCTAACTATCTTATGCACTACACCACATGCGCTTTACATATCACACAACGTATCCCACTACGTTATAGGGGTTGACGCCAGCAAGGGCATGCGGCCAGAAAAATTGTCCCCGCTACCTAGTGGCGGACTTTTGTGGGGAGGCATGACGGGGGTTCCTCCGGCATAGATCATGGGTCCGGGGCGAGATGGGGCTCGAACCTGTGCTAGAGGGTACAGGGCATTACGGTTCCTAGGCTGCTGCTTCTGCTCAATAGAGAGTGGCCCGAACCTGGGAGTAGTGCCCCAGGAGGCTGCCCTATCAGTGGGTGTATAATGGCGGGACAGTTGCAGTGCCAAGGCGCGCTTGGAGGGTGTCCCTGCAGCTGTCCTGGCAGGGTACCCTGAGGCCACTACCACAGCCACTGGTAAGCTGGTGGGCTAGGGGTCTCAGATCCATTGCCAGGACCTAGGACTGTGCAGTGGGTCGGGCCTTTGGAATGTTTACCCCGCCCTTTATCTTACCGACTATGACTTACAAGTATGAGCATCAAAACAAGCCTGAGGACAGCAAATCACCCTGGGAGTTTAGGGTGGGTTCATGGAATGTGGGAAGTTTGAAGGGAGGAGCGGCGGAAGTCACTGAGGCATTCAGTAGGAGGTGGGTAGATGTGGCATGTTTGCAGGAAGTCCGGTACAGGGGTGGATCAGTCAGAAAGATTGTTGGGAAGGATTGCTACTATAAGTTGTTTTGGCAGGGGGGAACTGACGGATATGGGGGTGTGGTGTGTTGGTTGCGGAGAAATGGGTGGAATATGTTATGAATGTTATGTGAGTAAGTGATAGGATATTATTAGTGAAAATCTTGATTGGTAGGAAAATGATTTCAGTTATATCGGCATATGCTCCACAGGTAGGATTGGATGATGCAGAGAAGGATAGATTTTGGGATGATTTAATACATGTAGTAAGTGGTATGGGCGATGATGAGGTAGTGGTTCTGGGAGGGGATTTAAATGGTCATGTGGGTGAAGCAGCTCAAGGTTATGAAGGAGTCCATGGAGGATGTGTATATGGTGTGAGGAATGCGGAAAGGGAAAGAATACTCAAGTTTGGGGAGGCTATGGACATGATTGTGTGCAACACACATTTTAGAAAAAGAATGAGTTGGTTGATTATGTACGAGTCCTGGGGAAATAGTAGACAGATAGATTATTTTCTGGTCAGGAGGGTTGATAGGAGGTTGGTGAGGGATGTTAAAGTTATAGGAAGCGAGGAGTGTGTGCAGCAGCACATACTGTTGATTTGTGACATGGTGCTTAAGGAATGAGTGATGAGAAGGAGGACATATGTACCTAGGAGGAAAATATGGAAGCTGGGAAACCAGTCAGTAAGGGATGCCTTTTATAGTGAGATGAGGAGAGTGGTGGCTGAACAGGGAGCCGTAGATAGAGGCATTAATGAACAGTATAGAGCCCTTAAGAACAACCTCTTGAGAGTTACCGATGCAATATGCGGTTGGACAAGAGGCCCACCAAGACATAAAGTAACTTGGTGGTGGCATGAGGGTGTTGAAGCTGCAGTTAAGGAGAAAAGAAGGCTTTTCCAGGAATGGAAGAAGGGTGGTAACAGGGAGGAGTACTTGGCTGCCAACCGTAGGGCTAGTAGAGAGGTATACAGGGCGAAGTCTGAGTCACAGAGACTTTTACTTGGTAATCTAAATCGTGGAGAAAGGAAAAATATGATTTTTAGGATGGCAAATCAGGTGAAGAGGGATAATCGGGACATTGTAGGTGAGCATTGTGTGAAGAATGATGAAGGAATGGTAGTGGTGAACAGTGGGGATATTAAAGATGCATGGAGAGAGCATTATAGCCGGTTATTGAATGAGGAGTTTGATTGGGATAGGGAAGGTTTGGAGCCAGCTGATCCAGTGTTTGGGCCTTGGCCTTTGATTGACGCTGCTACTGTGAGTGAGGCAATAGGCAGGATGCGGGTGGGGAAGGCGGCAGGTGTGTCTGGGTTGACTGCCGAAATGTTGAAGGCCTCAGGAGATACTGGGGTGAAGTTAGTCACTGACTTGATAAACATGATTATATATGAGTGTGTAATTGCAAATGTGTACAAAGGGAAGGGTGATGCCCTGGAAAGTGGAAATTACAGAGGTATAAAGTTCTTAGATCAGATAATGAAAGTAATGGAGAGAGTTCTAGAAGGTATGATTAGAGAAAGAGTGAATATCGATGAGATGCAGTTTGGGTTTATGTCAGGCAGGGGGACCACTGATGTCATATTCATTGTTCGACAGCTTCCGGAAAAATATATTGGAAAGATAAGAGAATTGTATTTTGTTTTTGTTGATTTGGAAAAGGCCTTTGACAGAGTCCCTAGAGAGGTGGTGAAGTGGGCAATGAGAAAGCTAGGGTTGGAAGAGTGGCTGGTTAGGGTGGTTATGGCCATGTACATGGGTGCTCGCACCCAGGTAAGAGTGAATGGAGCTTTGAGTGATATGTTTTCCGTGAATGTTGGTGTGCATCAGGAGTCAGTTTTGAGTCCTTTGTTGTTTATCATGATGCTTGAAGCCCTTTCATGTGACTTCAGAGATGGACTCCCATGAGAGATGTTGTATGCTGATGATTTGGTGTTGATTGCAGAGAATGAAAAGGAGGCGGAGGAAAGATTTAAGAAGTGGAGAGATGGTATGGGGTACAAGGGCTTAAGGGTAAATGCAACAAAAGTGATGATATCTAGGGTTGGTGGCAGTACAATCAGAGGAGAGGGAGAGTGGCCATGTGCAGTTTGCCAAAAGGGTGTGGGAAGTAATTCCATCTTGTGCAGTGTTTGTGATAAATGGGTGCACAAGAGATGTAGTGGTATTAGAGGTAGACTGCGAGATGATGCTGATTTCATGTGTGCGGTGTGTCGGGGAGAGCAGGTGGAGATTGTTAGGCGTGACAGGATTGAACTTGCTGGTGAGTCTCTTGAGTGTGTGGAGGAGTTTCGTTATTTGGGAGACATGTTATGTGCCGGAGGTGGGGCTGGAGTTAGCTCGGTTGCTAGGGTGAGAAGTGGTTGGAAGAAGTTCAGGGAGCTGTTGCCTCTCCTGACATTGAGAGGACTCTCCTTACATGCTAAGGGGTCTTTGTATGCAGCCTGTGTTAGGAGTGTGATGCTGTATGGTAGTGAGACCTGGGCAGTAAAGGAAGAGGATATTCACAGGTTTAAACGTACAGAAATGACAGTGATTAGGTGGATGTGCAGTGCGACCCTGTGTGCAAGGCCTGGGGGGGTTGGGTTTACGATGGAAGAGTTGAGAGGTAGGATGGGACTGGAGTGTATTGGTGTTGTGATGAGGAGAGGTAGGCTGAGGTGGTTTGGACATGTGGAGAGGATGGGGGATGATAATTGGGTACAGAGGGTGAGAAGTGTTAATATTGGGGGAGGGGTAGACTGAGAAAGACATGGGACGAGGTCATTAAGTGTGACTTAAGGGTTAAGGGACTGAACAGCGAGGCTGCCAAAGATCGAGCAGCATGGAGAGCCACCATTAGGTGACCAAGGCCGACGCATGCAAGCATGTTGGAGCCTTCAAAAACGAAACAAAACGAATGACCTAGAGCAGCTTGTACAGCACCCTACCCGTATCCCTGACCACCTTGGAGAGAGTTCCAACATACTTGACCTCTTCCTAACAACTAATCCTTCTGCTTACACTGTTAATCCATTCAGCTCCTCCGATCACAGCCTTATTACCTTAACCTGTCCTATCACTCTGGTATGGTCTGTGGACCCTCCAGAGAAACGCTGTCTGTGGCACTTACGAGCTGCAGATTGGGAGGCCCTCAGGCAGTACTACTTTGATTTTCCTTGGAATGATCATTGCTTCCATGGCTGGGAGCCATCTGAGTGTGCCTTGCGCATTACAGAGGTTATTTGCTCAGGCATGGAAGCATACATTCCTATCTCATATCCTTTGACTAATGCAAGGAAGCCTTGGTTTAATCATACTTGTTCTAATGCTGTCTGCAACAAGGAGAGTGCATATAAAAGGTACCGGAGCCAAATCACCCCTGAATCACATATTTTTTATATTTCTGCCCGGAATCGTGCTAAGTCTGTTCTTCGCCCTGCTAAAAATAATTTCATTCGTGCTAAATGCTCTCAACTCGAATTCTTCTTGCTCCTTCTGGCACCTTGCCAAAAACCTTTCTAACAACTTTACCTCATCATCCTTCCCTCCTCTTTTCTTCTCTGATGGCTCTGTAGCTATTTCTTCTACTAATATAGCAGATCTCTTTGCTCAGACTTTCTTTCCAATTTCACCTTAGATGATTCCTGTGCTGTTCCTCCATCACTTACCCCCTCTTACTTCCTCATGGCTGACATTGAAATTTCTTCAACTGATGTATTTTCTGCCATCACTGGCCTCAGTACTAATAAGGCATATAGACCTGGTGGAGTCCCTCCTGTTGTCCTCAAAAACTGTGCTTCTGTGCTTACACCCTGCGTACATAAACTCTTTCACCCTTGTCTGTCAACTTGTACCTTTCCTTCTTGCTGGAAGTTTTCCCTCATGCAGCCAGTCCCAATGAAGAGTGACCATTCCCATCCCTCTAACTATCGTCCAGTTGCTTTAACATCCTGTGTCTCAAAAGTTTTCGAGTCAATTCTTAACAGAAAAATCTTTAGGCATCTTTCCTGTCACAACTTTCTTTCTGATCGTCAGTATGGGTTCCGTCAGGGACGCTCCACTGGCGATCTCACCTACCTTTCAGACTCGTGGTCATCTTCCTTTTGGGACTTTGGCGAAAGCTTTGCCATTGCACTTGACATCTCAAAGGCTTTCGATCGAGTCTGGCATAAATCTTTTCCAAATTGCCCTCTTACGGTTTCTATCTTTCTATCTGTGCCTTCATCTTTAGCTTCCTTTCTGGTCGTTCTATAGCCGCTGTTGTAGACGGCTATCATTCTTCTCCTAGATCTATCAACAGCGGTGTTCCTCATGGCTCTGTCCTATCACAAACTCTCTTCCTTTTATTCATCAATGACCTTCTAAGCTGTGCATCTGACCCTATCCACTCATACGCTGATGATTCCACCTTTCACCTTTCCATTCGGTTCCTGCAATGTCCATCTCAGCAGTTACTTCAACAAAAAAGGGATGAGGCTATGGCACACCTAATGTCTGACTTGGCTCGTATCTCTGATTGGGGTAAAAATAATCTTGTTGTTTTTCATGCATCAAAGACTCAGTTCTTACACTTATCAACCCAACAAAATCTTCCACAGGATTACCCACTAATGTTTAACCCCTTAACCGCGGGTCGTCACTTTCGTGACAGTCGGGTGCAATGGATCATACTGCGTGGCATCACTTGAGTGACTCTGTGTTATTTTTAATTCCCCTGGGCTTTCAGGTGGTGACTTGTATCATCTATCAGCATGGCCAGTGTTCAACAATAGTCAGTGTTGCTAATGTCATCAGTACTCCCACCCATCGTTGACAATTTAGCCATTTTCCCCCATTCTAGACTCCCCTCCCTACCTCCCCTCCATTACCCTCTTGTGTTGTCTGCTCAGCCGCTCTGCGCTAAATAAATCTTCCCCGGATTTTTCCACTGTTTTCATCCATTGAAATGAGCCCTATGCCCTATTCTTATACAAAATAATATATATATAAAAAAAATAAAGTAATTGATAGTGCCATACACCTGGAATTGGCTAATTATCACTTAGCAACATCCAACCTGCACTCGTTTGCTAATTTCCCCTGCTTTTTCCCCCCGTGAAATATGCCGTATGAGGTACTCTCGTAATATAAATGTATATAAGAAAGGAAAGGAGAAGCCTGAGTGATATTTATATTCACCTGGAACTACCTAATTTATTATGTATTGTCTAGATTTCCTACGACTTATTTCTTAGCATATACATTAGCAGCTGACATTTTCAACTCTTGGCTACCGAGATACAGTCAGTTCGTTCTCGTCCTCCATTTCTGCCGCTTTTGCGCCTATTATAAAAGGCCCTGTGACCTCTACCCCTACTAAAGATCGTGTGGGAAGCGGTAAAGGACTGTAGATATATAAGTGTAATAAAGTACTAGAAATAATAAAGTGTGAGTGTGTATATTAGTAAGAAATGACAGAATACTAGCGGCGAATTAGCGCAAGTGGGAGGCTCGTACGTGCTCGTATTTTACATTGCTCTCACAGTGTTTTTTTTTTTTTTTTAGTATGGATTCCAAACTACTTGTAAATAATTGAATAGTGTTTCTAGTGATAATATCTGGTAGTGGTATTCAGATTAGGGGATGTTGGGAAGTGTAAAGTGGAGACTTAATTACCCAACTTCAGAAGTCTCCACAAGTCCTACGGTAGTGGACGAGTGCTAAAAAAAAATCCCAGGAGAAAGCTGAATGTATGTGTCATATGCAAATTTAATTATAATATTCTAGGACTAATTACTGATTTTTGGCAAATATTTTTAAAAATTCAGTCGGAGCGCGAATACTCCCGTGGGAATGGCCCGGCGCGCCTCCGACAACCCCACGGTGTAGGGGTTAATAATGTCCAGCTCAGTCCTGCATCATCTTTGAACATGCTTGGGCTTTCATGCACTTGCAATTTATCTTGGAAAGAACATATTACATCTCTTGTGAACTCTGCTTCAAAGAGATTAGGTGTAGTAAGCCGTCTCCAAACCTTCTTTACCCCTACACAGTTGTTGACTTTGTACACGGGTTTTATTCGCCCCTGTGTAGAGTACAACTCTCATATGTGGGGAGGCTCCCCACATGCAGCTCTTCTCAATAGGGTGGAGTCAAAGGCTTTTTGTCTCATTAACTCTCCTCCTCTTACTGATTCCCTTCAACCTCTGTCTCTTCGCCACACTGTTGCATCTTTATCTCTTTTCTATCGCTACTTCAATCGTCACTGTTCCTCTGAGCTGTATGCTTGCATCCCTCCACCTCTCTGACGGGCACGAAGCACCCGACTAGCAACAAACTCTCATCCCTTGCATCTCTCTAATGCAAGAGTTAACCATTACTCCCAGTCCTTCATTTATGCAATTGGTCAACTCTGGAACTGTCTTCCTCTGTCTGTATTCCCTACTTCCTATGATCTCCAGTCTTTCAAACGCAGTGTGTCCAGTCATCTCAAAATGAACGGGTCTTGAATTTGGCTGTCTTTCATATTGTTCTTGTTTTTTCTTGGAAGGAACAGTTTGTGGGCCCATGGCCTTTGGTTCCTTCGTCCTTGCATTAAAAAAAAAAAAAAAAAATCGTATTGACCTAATTGTGATATACAGGAAATGAGCTACGCTCGTGGGGTCTCATCTCTGTTTCTCAGTAAGTCAAATTTTGCTTTAATCTCGTTTAAGTTTTTAGGCTGGACGATCTCTTTGTCCAGACTATTCCAAAAGTCTGTACATCTGTAGGGGATATTGTATTTCTTGATATCCTTCAAGCAGCTTGGCTTCTTCAGTTTCATTTCATGTCCTCTTGTAACTCTCTCATCCCACCCAAACAGATCTTCTCTGTCAATTTTGTCTTCTCCTATCCTGGTCCTGAACACTGTAATCATGTCGCCCCTCTCTCTCCTTTCCTGTAAGGAAGGCAAATCCAGCCTTTCCAGCCTCCCTCTGTACGACAGATCTGCCAGACTCGGTACCATCTTGGTTGCTGTTCTTTGTATTCTCTCAATCTTGTTTATAGCTTTCTTTTTGTGTGGGGACCACACTACTACTGCATATTCTAACCTGGTGCAGGTCATGGCCACTATCAATTTTTTCATCATCTCCTCATCCATGTAATGAAATGCTGCTTTTGTGTTGGTCAAGAGTTTATATGTCTCTCTGACTATCTTGTTAATGTATTTTTCCGGTGACAAATTATGCTGGACCAGCACTACCAAATCCTTCTCTTCTTTTGCTTTTGTAATTGGTTCATTACCCATCAAATAATTTAGTGATGGCCTGTTGGTACTTTTACCCATTTCCAATGCTTTGCATTTTTTTATGTTGAATTTCATTTCCCACATCTGGCTCCAATCATATATTCTATCCAGATCCTCCTGCAGCATTTAACAGTCCTTTTCATCCCCTACCTTCCTCAAGATCTTTGCATCATCTGCAAACAGACTTGCATAACTGTTCACTCCATCTACCATGTCATTCACATAAATCAGGAACATTACTGGCACCAATACCGAGCCCTGTGGGACACCACTTGTTACTTCCCTGCATCCAAATGTCCTGTCCTTTATTACTGTCCTCATTTGTCTGTCTCTCAAAAGGTCTCTCATCCATTCCAGGAGGTTTCCCTTCAGTCCTTCTATATGCTTTAATTTCCACATTAGTATTGTATGGGGTACCTTGTCAAAGGCCTTTTCCAAATCTAAATACTCACAATCCACCCAACCATCTCTCTCCTATAGCACGTCGATCACTCTTGAGTAAAAGCTCAACAAGTTGGAAACACATGACCTTCCACTTCTGAAACCAACTAGCTTTCAGTCAAAATATTAATCTCTTCCAGATATTTTATCCATCTGTCTTTCATGATTCTTTCACACAATTTTGTGACCATGATGGTTAGGAACACTGGTTTATAATTCAGGGGTTCCTCCATGTTTCCTTCCTTGTAAATTGATACCACATTTGCCCTCTTCCATTCCTGAGACACTTTTACCTCTTCCAAAGAACACACAATTAAACTGTGAATCTTATCCGCGAGTTGTTCTCCGCATTCCTTCAGTACCCAGTTGGAGATTCCATCCGGACCTGGGGCTTTCCTTCCATCTTGAGTTTCCAGTAATTTGTACACTTCCTGCACTTCCACTATTATATCTTTTATCACTACATTTCTAGTCACTCCCTCGCCCTCCACAAACTCCCTTTCATTAGTGAAAACCGATTGGAAACATTTGTTCATTATTTCAGCTTTCATTGCCGCATCTTTATAGACATCTCCATTTACTTTCAGTTTGGTGATTCCTTCCTTTTGTTTCAGTTTGCCATTGACAAATCTATAAAACAATTTGGGTTCATCTTTACATTTGTCAATTATACCTTTTTCAAAGTTCCTTTTTTCCTCTTTACGTATCCTTGTATATTCATTTCTAGTTCATTTATATTCTTCCTTTGTTCTGTTATTGCCTCTCTCCATTTGTTTCACACCATGTCCCTCTCTTTTTTTGTTATCATACATCTTCTATTAAACCATTCCTTTTTCCTGTTTTCTTTCCCTCTTACTCTTGGCACATATTTTTCCACTCCCAATTTATAGAGGTCTAGAAAGATATCCCACTTCCTTTGTATCTCTCTTGTTTTTATTGAATTTTCTCCAATCTGCTTTTTCAAAAATTTTTCTCAATTCTGCAAAGTTTGCTTTCCCAAAGTTATATTTTCCCTTCCTTTGAAGCTCGTCTTCTGGCACCACGTTCCCTATTATCATATGGAATTCAGTGACCACATGATCACTTTTTTCTATAGGATACAGATATTTCAAGGATTCAGTTACATCAGGTTCTTTGGTTAGCAGTAAATCTAATTTTGCTGGTGTGTCATCACCTCAGAATCGTGTCTCGTCTTTGATCCACTGAATCATTACATTATTCATTGCTATATTTAAGAATATAGTGCTCCACGAATCTTCACTGCCACCTGAGTCCCATTCATCCCAGTTCACCTCTTTACAGTTAAAATCACCCATTAGAATTATATTGTTGCTTTTCACAATCACTTTCTGTAGATAACTAACCATGTCTGACAACATCTGGTATTCATTGTCATTCCCTGCTCTTGTCTTAGGGGGAACATATACTACTGCCATACCTCTCTTACCAATCTCTCCAGTTTGTAATTTCATATTTATCATTTCAGCCCTACCCTCTCCCATTTCCACAGTATCCACATTTATGTTATTCTTCACTGCTATCATCACTCTTCCTCTCATTTTTTCTCTTGTCTCTTCTCCACTGATTGTAATTCCCATCTCTCATATGGATATCAATATTTTCTCTTACTTTTGTCTCTACAAGGGACATAACATCAGGTTCATGTACCCTCAAGAAATCATTGATTTCTAACCTTGCCAATATTAATCCATCAACATTAGTGTACGCCACTTTCGAACTTTTTTTGTTGTTTTTTTATACCCTCTTCTCTCCTTCTGTCCGTCGGTACCACTCCCTCAATTTCTGATCCATAACTCACCAATAAAACACTGCCTTCTCTTCCTCCATTCTCTGTTCGTTTTTTGCCTTTGCTTCCTTTACTAACTCCTTTATTTTAGCTCTTTCTTCCTCATTTGCCTCTCTCCTTATCCAGACATTTTTGAACCCCTCTTTGTCTGATAATTTCCATCTTCTGTTGATGATTTCATTCACCTTTTCCTGGAACTTAAACTTTACCTTCAGTGGCCTCGCCCCTCCTTCCTCATACTTTCCTAATCTAAAGACCTCTTCAATCTCTTCTTGAGCTTTGTTGTTACCTTCCATAATTACTGATATTATCTCTTTAATCATATTCAGTTCTTCTCTTTCTCTTTCTGATTTAAGTGTCGTACGTTTTTCTATTACTCCTGAAATTATTACACATTTTTCCTTATCTGATACATCCCTGACTAAAGATTCTCTACTTCTCAGTACCCTAACCACTTCCTTCTCTACCTTTTCCCTGCTTTGTTGTTCTGTAATTTCTTTCAAATTTACATTTCCTTCCCCCTGAATTTTCTTCCACCTTTTATATTGCTCCTTGATTTCCTTAATGTGCTCATCTTGCATCCTTGATTTTGATTCATACTGGTCCAGTTTACTTTTGATTCTGTCTCTTTCTTCTTCCAACCGCTTATTCTCCTTCTTGAGCTGTTTTATTTCATTTGAGGCAGATTCGTTACTCAACTTTAATTTGGTAACTTCTCTTTCTTGTTCGTCACTGCGTGTGCAAACCTTTTCCAGTTTATTCTGTAGGACTTTTTTCTCTCTCTCTCTCCTGCTCAAAGGTCCATTACTGCAACTCTCTAATTACTGCTCATACCTTTTTTAGCTCCTGGACATTCCTCTCCACCATTTTCTCCACTCCTTCTACTCTTGTTTGATTCAGTTTAGTTCTTCCATTTCCCATGATGTCTTCGGAGATGCCCGCAACTTCCCCCTCACCAATTGTAAACAAAGCACCGACCCTCTCCGCCATGATGCAACGTACGGAAACTTTCTAATTCCACTGTTCTTGTATCTTTATGACCGAAACTTGCAATTTTTTAAAACTAATGTCCGATGGGACCACCACTCGCACAGTCATTCACCTAATCACAATAGGCTGGTCTCCTTTTCGCCGCTGATTCAGCGATTATTTCCCCGTGATCAAGTAGGAGCTCTTTCTCTGTTGGTGACGTGTGTGTGTGTGTGTGTATCTACTAGTGAGAGTGTACATGACCACAATTGTATGTATCAACTGATTTCATAAACTGCACAGTAACCATGGCTGTTGCCGGCTTCCTCGCTGCCCCTCGTCTTCACTGGGCACAGTGGGGTTGGAAGGCTGGTACAGAATGGGTTGGACCTGTGTATGTCTTCTCCAAATAAACTCCTGTTCAATAGGCATCAAGACCTCTGGATTACTCCTAACTGGGGATATGAGAGGGGGTGGAACAAATTGGTGACAGCGGTGAGTTGGATCTCATTCACATCACCTCCGTACAGTATATTCTCAGTGAAATAGCCCAGTGGCCACGCTTCACTTGTGCCGGTGCTCTGTTCGTGCTCCAGTCTACCCACCTACCACACGCCTCTCCATTCACCTTCCTTGTGGTTGTGTCACCTACATATTTTTGGGTGAGATCTTCCTACTGTACACCCGTGAAGTTTATACGTACGCTGATCTTCAGCCCCCATCAGTTCTCACCAGCAGCCACACAGCTAAAAACAATCAGTAAGACACTCACTATCGACTACCAGTTCTCACACCACTTCTGTTTTAGAAAATTATAGTACTTATACACCCTACTACACCCCAACCGCCTACCTCTCATCCCCCCCTTTGCGCTTTGCTGACCCAACCCCCCCACCCGCCGACTAGCACCACACCCACACCCAGCTACTGCCACACCACACCACCACCTCCACCTCCCTCCCTGGGTCCGGGGCCAGCCTACTAGTGCAGTCTGCACCATTATTGCCTTCTTCAGTCAACGCCTTGGTGGTGATCACCTGATGCTCCAGGTTGCATCTGATTGGTCTTCACTTGAGACGTCATTCTCCACCTAGTGTCTCGGCTCATCTGCGTGGGAGGGACTCCCACCAACCTAACTTCACTTCATTCTGCAACACTTCAGTATTCAGTACATGTAAATATATAGTTTTAACTTCATCTGCCCATACCTTGACTTTCTGTAGAGATTATTGTATGGATTTTCTCCACAGATTGTGACTCATATTATCATTCATTTGTCTTCATTCACCGTATTGCATCTCCTATATTCGTCATACCTCTCGCCCACTTCATCCGTCATGCTCATCTCACACTTCATTTATTCCTCACCCAAGTCATTTTCTTCCATATTCACTTCCATTGTGCATATTCACTTTCATTATCATTGTAAATATTTCATATTCCCTCATCCTCTCATTGTATGTTAACCATTTTTATTCTCATAACTATTACTATAACTTTTCTTACTTCACTACGTGTCATATTTCAAAGAAATTGATCTCTCTCCTGTTCGCCAGCAACTTGAGACTGAAAGTGAGGAGGTTGATCATCTTGGTGATGTAGATGCCTCGACTCGTCTATGCATAGGCAGGTCGTACGTTAAACCTTCGTCATCTACTCATGCAGCACCTACCACTGAACTCTTTCACACCACTCTCACTACCACTACTACTGCCACTACTGCTTCTGTACTAGAGAACCCAGATAATTTTCTTCCAGATAAAATAAATCCAGATACACCACCCTCTCTACATGACTCTAGAAATTCCCTCTACCCGTTCTCCTACCACTTCTAATTTCTCTACTACAGCTTCTCAGCTTCCAACTCTGTGACACCCAACTACCACTACTTTCTCTGCATCTCAGCCCAGTACTTCAGTTACTCCCACACTTTCCCAACCTCACACTCTTCCAGTGATGGCAAACCCGGCTCCCCCTCCATGGTCCATATATTTGGACGACGCTAACCGCCCAAAGTACCCCACGGAAGATAACTTTGTGTTTATCTACGACTTCCTCAGAGAGGTCAAAACAGATATTCACTTTTGCCAAATCACTAGTGAACCCCTGAAAATTTCTTATCTAAGGGGCCGATTACACCAAGGCAAATCACAAATGGGAGCCGCAATTCGAGTGGGTTATTTTGATGAATGCAGCAATACATTTGATAAAGTCCATCAGCAGTTAACACAACTCTGTTGTAAACATTCCAGGGCTGAGTCTCTTATTGGTTTCGTTAATCTCCTCAGACAAATGGAGGAAGATATGGAAATTCCAATTAAAGATGAACACTGTTTGAGGCAGCAGCTGCAGCGAAAGCTACAAGCTCTGAGATGCGTCAGTTGATGCGAGACACTCCATGGGTAACTCTTAGTGATGGAAAATATGTGGTTACACTAGACAGTTTTGGAGATTTACTGGATTACCTTAGGTTTATGAAGTGGTTGGATAGGAGACAACAGAGGGTAGCCCTACAGATAGGTTTTAATCCAAGAGACCAAATTCTTAATGTCTCAAAAGGCTTCAGCAGAAAGACTGGGATCAAGACTCACTTGTCAGGCCAGTACTCGCACCTCAGCCTCTCACTCCGCAGACGGAACTGTAAAAGTCTTTCGTACCTCTACCACTTCATCGGATTACTCACGTTTGCGACCGGCTACCAAGGGAAAACCTAGCGCTATCCATTCCCACTCACAGCGCCGATCACCATTAAGCGGTTGTGACCAGTCCAATGTATGACAGGGCAAACAATCCCTGATTGTGTGCTGCTACTGCGGTTACGCCAGTCATCGAGAATCAGTCTGTTATCGGAAACAAGGACGACACCACTCACAAAGGTGACAGCGCACACCTTCCTGATCGCATCGTCCTACATGCAAACATCACAAGAACAGTATGACTCACAGCACTGATGAGTGTCGTTACCTTACGAGCCGCCGGTTGGGGGAAGAGGAGCGCCCATATCGGAAGAATGTAACGTAACAGTAGATCAACTCCCCATTCGCCAGGTAGGGCCTATAACTTCTTTAGGCATAGTTATTCTAGGATGGAGCAAAGGGGTCAAAACATCATTTTTCCCAGACACAGGATCAGTGGAAAATTTGATATCGGATACCTCTCTAAACAGCATTAGAGGAACAAGTAGAAAGGTTGAGATCCTTGAACCACCTGACATTCGCCTGCGCAGCGTGGATGGCTCAGAGTTTAATGTCAGAGGAAGAGTCACTTTAGCGGTACAACTTGACGAAGCCTTAAAACCTTTCACTGCAGAGTTTCATGTAACAAATGATCTCAGATATCCAGCAGATACTCTTATTGATTTACCCACCATTGCTCAACAATCCATTGCCCTATAACCTGCTTGTGGTAGTATAGACATTAAAGGGTTCCCAGTATCTAATTTGGAGTACCCACATCCAGTACTCTCCCAAATAAACTCATTCAGTCTAACGTGAGCACCACCACCACCGCCTGAGAGTAAAGAGGTAAATTCACCACTACCTGAGAGTAAAGAAGTTAATTCACTAACATCTAATGATATACCAACTCAGCATTCAATAGTGGATCATGACAACCCCCCTAACAGTGAGACAATAGCCGACTCAGACATGTCTTGTTTAGCTACCTCACGTAGTTTGAATGACGTTCTACAACGCACGGAGATGAGGTGTGCAGTAACAAATCAGTGCACAATTCTTTTGCCGCATGAGTTTACCAAAGTCTCTGTTCATGTTGTCCGTGCAAAAGGAGTGGATGTACTGATACTACCTGAGACGTGTTGTGTGAATGGCTTAACTTACGAGTCGGCATTCTGCACTGTGTTGGAGGTTAATTTGTGTTATTTGTACTTATTAAATGTCACTAATGCTCCACTGAAGCTTAAAAGTGGTATAAAGATTGGAGATTTCCTGGTTTACCCATCAGCCGTAAAGGTGTGCCAAGATATACCATGCTCCATACCTACTAAGGATGATGATGATATTGAACCATCTGGTGTGTATGCCATCAACTCTGAGGGATCTGCTACGACTCTCATCTGACCTGGTCTCACAGGTATCTTCTTGTGACTTCCCACAGCATTAGGATCAATTAGTCAGTCTTTTGCAGTCTTATCGAAATGTAATAGCCTTACCCAGAGAATCTATGGGTAAAACAGATATAGTGCAACATCACATAGAACTAGTGCTAGGTACACAGCCAATCTACCTACCAGCGTATCGATTACCCCCCTGTGGCGGGGGGGGGGGGACGCAATCTGGCCGCACTGTGGGGTGTACTACTACTGTGCGGCCGGGTTGTGTTAGGAAGAATTCCGCCACCGTATTCCCTGCGTGTCGTAAAAGGCGACTAAAAGGGGCAGGGGAGGGGACTAGGGACCCCCTCCTCTGTTTTTAGGGTGAGGAGACTGTAGCACCAGTCGAGCAGGGCAGTACTCCCAGGGAGGATGGAAAGCTGATGACAGGGAGAGCTGGAGCTCCCGTTTCATCAGCCCTCAGGACTTGTTCCTGACCATCCTCCTTTGCTGAACTTTTTCAGTGTCTCAGTTACACAGAGAGTAGACCAGCATGCTCTCCTATACAAGTTTCTCTAACTGTCAACACCAAACTACATACACCTACACACTACACTTCCTTTTCAAAATTTTCAAAATGGCGCATAAAAATCATGCCTCGGAGTCCCCAGGGGGGGGGGACCATAAATGCCCCCACCATCCGCCCCTCTCCCGGTGACGACTCAAAGAGCTGCCTGGAACCACTGTCCAACTCACTCCTTCTTCATTTCTGTAACATTCGCGGCCTTTCCTCTAACTTTCACGCTGTTGAGCACCACCTCTTCTCCTCTAAACCTCACCTTCTCTTTCTCACTGAGACTCAGCTGTCTGAGGCAACTGACAGCAAACCCTTTTCTGTATCCTCCTACTTTCTCTATTCTCGTTTCAAAGCCAAAGGTGGCTGTTGCGTATACGTACGCAACGATCTATCTTGCTCTCGTGTTCCTGAACTTGATTCTTCTGAATTCTCTGCTCTCTGGCTTCGGCTTTCCTGTCATTCTCTGACTAAATATATCTGTGCTGTTTACTTATCTCCCAATTCTACTGACTATCAAAAATTCTTTGACTATCTTACTTCTACGATGGAACACATTCTATCCATTTCTCCTTTCTCTGAAATCTCCATTCTAGGAGATTTCAATGTTCACCACCACCTTTGGCTCTCCTCTCCTTTAACTGAT